>JAFEUB010001562.1:187500-200000 GCA_024529925.1 Ophthalmolycus amberensis | reverse complement strand
GTGAACACGGTAGAGATCAGTGAACACGGTAGAGATCAGTGAACACGGTAGAGATCAGTGAACACGGTAGAGATCAGTGAACACGGTAGAGATCAGTGAACACGGTAGAGATCAGTGAACACGGTAGAGATCAGTGAACACGGTAGAGATCAGTGAACACGGTAGAGATCAGTGAACACGGTAGAGATCAGTGAACACGGTAGAGATCAGTGAACACGGTAGAGATCAGTAGAGATCAGTGGACACAGTAGAGATCAGTGGACACAGTAGAGGTCAGTGGACACAGTAGAGGTCAGTGGACACAGTAGAGATCAGTGGACACAGTAGAGGTCAGTGGACACAGTAGAGGTCAGTGGACACAGTAGGGATCAGTAGAGATCAGTGGACACAGTAGAGATCAGTAGAGATCAGTGGACACAGTAGAGATCAGTGGACACAGTAGAGATCAGTGAACACAGTAGAGATCAGTGAACACAGTAGAGATCAGTAAACACAGTAGAGATCAGTGAACACAGTAGAGATCAGTGAACACAGTAGAGATCAGTGGAGATCAGTGAACACAGTAGAGATCAGTGAACACAGTAGACATCAGTGGACACAGTAGACATCAGTGGACACAGTAGACATCAGTGGACACAGTAGAGATCAGTGGACACAGTAGAGATCAGTGAACACAGTAGAGATCAGTGAACACAGTAGAGATCAGTGGAGATCAGTGAACACAGTAGAGATCAGTGGACACGGTAGAGATCAGTGAACACGGTAGAGACCAGTGGACACGGTAGAGATCAGTGAACACGGTAGAGATCAGTGGACACGGTAGAGATCAGTAGAGATCAGTAAACACGGTAGAGATCAGTGAACACGGTAGAGATCAGTGAACACGGTAGAGATCAGTGAACACGGTAGAGATCAGTGGACACGGTAGAGATCAGTGGACACGGTAGAGATCAGTGGACACGGTAGAGATCAGTGGACACGGTAGAGATCAGTGGACACGGTAGAGATCAGTGAACACGGTAGAGATCAGTGAACACGGTAGAGATCAGTGAACACGGTAGAGATCAGTGAACACGGTAGAGATCAGTGAACACGGTAGAGATCAGTGAACACGGTAGAGATCAGTGGACACGGTAGAGATCAGTAGAGATCAGTGGACACAGTAGAGATCAGTGGACACAGTAGAGGTCAGTGGACACAGTAGAGATCAGTGGACACAGTAGAGGTCAGTGGACACAGTAGAGATCAGTGGACACAGTAGAGGTCAGTGGACACAGTAGAGGTCAGTGGACACAGTAGGGATCAGTAGAGATCAGTGGACACAGTAGAGATCAGTAGAGATCAGTGGACACAGTAGAGATCAGTGGACACAGTAGAGATCAGTGGACACAGTAGAGATCAGTGAACACAGTAGAGATCAGTGAACACAGTAGAGATCAGTGAACACAGTAGAGATCAGTGGACACAGTAGAGATCAGTGGAGATCAGTGAACACAGTAGAGATCAGTGAACACAGTAGAGATCAGTGAACACAGTAGACATCAGTGAACACAGTAGACATCAGTGGACACAGTAGACATCAGTGGACACAGTAGACATCAGTGGACACAGTAGAGATCAGTGGACACAGTAGAGATCAGTGAACACAGTAGAGATCAGTGAACACAGTAGAGATCAGTGGAGATCAGTGAACACGGTAGAGATCAGTGAACACGGTAGAGACCAGTGGACACGGTAGAGATCAGTGAACACGGTAGAGATCAGTGGACACGGTAGAGATCAGTAGAGATCAGTGAACACGGTAGAGATCAGTGAACACGGTAGAGATCAGTGGACACGGTAGAGATCAGTGGACACGGTAGAGATCAGTGGACACGGTAGAGATCAGTGGACACGGTAGAGATCAGTGAACACGGTAGAGATCAGTGAACACGGTAGAGATCAGTGGACGGTAGAGATCAGTGAACACGGTAGAGATCAGTGAACACGGTAGAGATCAGTGAACACGGTAGAGATCAGTGAACACGGTAGAGATCAGTGAACACGGTAGAGATCAGTGAACACGGTAGAGATCAGTGAACACGGTAGAGATCAGTAGAGATCAGTGGACACAGTAGAGGTCAGTGGACACAGTAGAGGTCAGTGGACACAGTAGAGATCAGTGGACACAGTAGGGATCAGTAGAGATCAGTGGACACAGTAGAGATCAGTAGAGATCAGTGGACACAGTAGAGATCAGTGAACACAGTAGAGATCAGTGAACACAGTAGAGATCAGTGAACACAGTAGAGATCAGTGGACACAGTAGACATCAGTGGACACAGTAGACATCAGTGGACACAGTAGACATCAGTGGACACAGTAGAGATCAGTGAACACAGTAGAGATCAGTGAACACAGTAGAGATCAGTGGAGATCAGTGAACACGGTAGAGATCAGTAGAGATCAGTGGACACGGTAGAGATCAGTGAACACGGTAGAGACCAGTGGACACGGTAGAGATCAGTGAACACGGTAGAGATCAGTAAACACGGTAGAGATCAGTGGACACGGTAGAGATCAGTAGAGATCAGTGAACACGGTAGAGATCAGTGAACACGGTAGAGATCAGTGGACACGGTAGAGATCAGTGGACACGGTAGAGATCAGTGGACACGGTAGAGATCAGTGGACACGGTAGAGATCAGTGGACACGGTAGAGATCAGTGGACACGGTAGAGATCAGTGGACACGGTAGAGATCAGTGAACACGGTAGAGATCGGTAGAGATCAGTAAACACAGTAGAGATCAGTAAACACAGTAGAGATCAGTAGAGATCAGCGAACACAGTGGAGATCAGCAAACACAGTAGAGATCAGTAAACACAGTAGAGATCAGTGAACACAGTAGAGATCAGTAAACACAGTAGAGATCAGTAAACACAGTAGAGATCAGTAAACACAGTAGAGATCAGTAAACACAGTAGAGATCAGTGAACACAGTAGAGATCAGTGAACACAGTAGAGATCAGTGGAGGAACCCACTAGAGAATGGTAAATAAAGGCAGTGAAGTGAGGTAAAGACACAGAGTTCAGCAGGTGACCAGTAGAGTTCAGCAGGTGACCAGTAGAGTTCAGCAGGTGACCAGTAGAGTTCAGCAGGTGACCAGTAGAGTTCAGCAGGTGACCGGTAGAGTTCAGCAGGTGACCGGTAGAGTTCAGCAGGTGACCGGTAGAGTTCAGCAGGTGACCGGTAGAGTTCAGCAGGTGACCGGTAGAGTTCAGCAGGTGACCGGTAGAGTTCAGCAGGTGACCGGTAGAGTTCAGCAGGTGACCGGCAGAGTTCAGCATGTGACCGTTAGAGTTCAGCAGGTGACTGTTAGAGTTCAGCATGTGACCGTTAGAGTTCAGCAGGTGACTGTTAGAGTTCAGCAGGTGACCGTTAGAGTTCAGCAGGTGACCGGTAGAGTTCAGCAGGTGACCGTTAGAGTTCAGCAGGTGACCGTTAGAGTTCAGCAGGTGACCGTTAGAGTTCAGCAGGTGACTGTTAGAGTTCAGCAGGTGACCGTTAGAGTTCAGCAGGTGACCGTTAGAGTTCAGCAGGTGACCGTTAGAGTTCAGCAGGTGACTGTTAGAGTTCAGCAGGTGACCGGTAGAGTTCAGCAGGTGACTGTTAGAGTTCAGCAGGTGACCGTTAGAGTTCAGCAGGTGACTGTTAGAGTTCAGCAGGTGACTGTTAGAGTTCAGCAGGTGACCGGTAGAGTTCAGCAGGTGACCGTTAGAGTTCAGCAGGTGACTGTTAGAGTTCAGCAGGTGACCGTTAGAGTTCAGCAGGTGACCGGTAGAGTTCAGCAGGTGACTGTTAGAGTTCAGCAGGTGACCGTTAGAGTTCAGCAGGTGACCGTTAGAGTTCAGCAGGTGACCGTTAGAGTTCAGCAGGTGACTGTTAGAGTTCAGCAGGTGACTGTTAGAGTTCAGCAGGTGACTGTTAGAGTTCAGCAGGTGACTGTTAGAGTTCAGCAGGTGACTGTTAGAGTTCAGCAGGTGACCGGTAGAGTTCAGCATGTGACCGTTAGAGTTCAGCAGGTGACTGTTAGAGTTCAGCAGGTGACCGGTAGAGTTCAGCATGTGACCGTTAGAGTTCAGCAGGTGACTGTTAGAGTTCAGCAGGTGACCGGTAGAGTTCAGCAGGTGACCGGTAGAGTTCAGTCTCATGTCCTTCCTCTCTGCAGCCGGCGGTCGCCTCCATCTGGTGGCGTCCTCGCGGTGCTCGGGGTTTCCTGCGCTGCCTGCTGCTCTGCGCTCTGGGTTCCTTCATGTTCGGCTGGCACGTCCACGAGAAGGCCGTCCTCCTCGCCGTCCTGCCTCTCAGGTGAGCCGCTCGCACATCTACCTGATGTTTCACACGGCGGTGGAATGTAAGGAAACACCTGAACTCAAGTATTGCACTCCCGTGTCCTGCTACCTCTACTTCTACTCTTCTACGTCTCTTCTTGCTGCCCCTCGGTTCTCCCTGCAGCATCCTGGCGGTGGAGAGCAGAGAGGATGCTGGGATCTACCTGCTTCTGACCACCACAGCTCATTACTCTCTGTTCCCGCTGCTCTTCAGCCCCGCAGGTAAACACCTCAACGTCTCAGTGAGACGCCTTCTCTCAATATTTACAATCATTTTACAAACCAAACAATCAGCAGATGAATCAATTATAACAATAATCATGAGGTAATAGTTCAGAATGAGCTCCAGCTGAACAAACTACAGTGAAATCCTGCTTTTACGTGAATGTATGAGTCACAATACTCTCATGATAGAATACATAATAGTACAACAGACACGGTGTGAATACCTCAAACATTTTACTGAATATACCGACATACTTTACTGAAGGATCATTGTACTGTAACAGAGTATTTCCACAGTGTGGTATTAGTATGTTTACTGTAACAGAGTATTTCTACAGTGTGGTATTAGTATGTTTACTATAACAGAGTATTTCTACAGTGTGGTATTAGTATGTTTACTATAACAGAGTATTTCTACAGTGTGGTATTAGTATGTTTACTATAACAGAGTATTTCTACAGTGTGGTATTAGTATGTTTACTATAACAGAGTATTTCTACAGTGTGGTATTAGTATGTTTACTGTAACAGAGTATTTCTACAGTGTGGTATTAGTATGTTTACTATAACAGAGTATTTCCACAGTGTGGTATTAGTATGTTTACTATAACAGAGTATTTCTACAGTGTGGTATTAGTATGTTTACTATAACAGAGTATTTCTACAGTGTGGTATTAGTATGTTTACTATAACAGAGTATTTCTACAGTGTGGTATTAGTATGTTTACTATAACAGAGTATTTCTACAGTGTGGTATTAGTATGTTTACTATAACAGAGTATTTCTACAGTGTGGTATTAGTATGTTTACTGTAACAGAGTATTTCTACAGTGTGGTATTAGTATGTTTACTGTAACAGAGTATTTCCACAGTGTGGTATTAGTATGTTTACTATAACAGAGTATTTCTACAGTGTGGTATTAGTATGTTTACTGTAACAGAGTATTTCTACAGTGTGGTATTAGTATGTTTACTATAACAGAGTATTTCTACAGTGTGGTATTAGTATGTTTACTGTAACAGAGTATTTCTACAGTGTGGTATTAGTACTCTTACTGTAACAGAGTATTTCTACAGTGTGGTATTAGTATGTTTACTATAACAGAGTATTTCTACAGTGTGGTATTAGTATGTTTACTATAACAGAGTATTTCTACAGTGTGGTATCAGTACTTTTACTGTAACAGAGTATTTCACAGTGTGGTATCAGTACTTTTACTGTAACAGAGTATTTCACAGTGTGGTATTAGTACTTTTACTGTAACAGAGTATTTCACAGTGTGGTATTAGTACTTTTACTGTAACAGAGTATTTCACAGTGTGGTATTAGTACTTTTACTGTAACAGAGTATTTTCACAGTGTGGTATTAGTACTTTTACTGTAACAGAGTATTTCACAGTGTGGTATTAGTACTTTTACTGTAACAGAGTATTTTCACAGTGTGGTATCAGTACTTTTACTGTAACAGAGTATTTTCACAGTGTGGTATTAGTACTTTTACTGTAACAGAGTATTTTCACAGTGTGGTATCAGTACTTTTACTGTAACAGAGTATTTCACAGTGTGGTATCAGTACTTTTACTGTAACAGAGTATTTTCACAGTGTGGTATTAGTACTTTTACTGTAACAGAGTATTTTCACAGTGTGGTATCAGTACTTTTACTGTAACAGAGTAGTTCACAGTGTGGTATTAGTACTTTTACTGTAACAGAGTATTTTCACAGTGTGGTATCAGTACTTTTACTGTAACAGAGTATTTTCACAGTGTGGTATTAGTACTTTTACTGTAACAGAGTATTTTCACAGTGTGGTATCAGTACTTTTACTGTAACAGAGTAGTTCCACAGTGTGGTATTAGTACTGTAGTGAAATATCTGAATACTTCCTCGTCTGTGGTTCAGAGCTGCCCATCAAAGTGTTTCTGATGCTGATGTTCACCATCTACTCTTTCACTGCTCTGAGGAAACTCCACAGGTAAAGAAAGTACACATATATACACATATATAAATATATATATATAAATATAAATATATATATATATATATTTATATTTATATATTTATATATATATATATATTTATATATATATATATATATATATATTTATATATATATTTATATTTATATATATATATATATATATATATATATAATACTTAAAGAATAACATTTAATCTACAAAGTTGTATTTGACTCCATTACCCAGAGTGCTCAGTAATCAGATCGCTCTCCTCTCAGCGCTCGTTTGCTCCGCCCCCTCGAGTCCGTCTACCTGATGGGACTGGTTGCCGTGGCGATCGCCTGCGAGGTGGTCTTCCCCCTGTCGCCGTGGCAACATCAGCTGCCCTTCCTCCCCCTGCTGGCGACCTCGGTGTACTGCTCGGCCGGCGTCTGCCACTGCTTCCTGCGTCTCTACGTCAGCCTGCTGAGGCAGGAGGAGAAGCACAAGCGGCTGTGAGAGGACGCAGGTTAGACTCCCCAAAACAACAACACACCTACACACGTGCCCCTGAGCAAGGCACCCAGACACTGATCAGTCAGGAGGGAGGGACCAATAACTGCTGGTCCGGGTTTCTGGCTCAGTTTTAGTTGTTTTTCTTCTTCTTCTGGATTATCGACCAAACACCGACCACATGTACACAACAACAACAACAACAACATCATCATCATCATCATCATCCAGAGTAAACATGTCAAACGATCGTGTTGATTAGATAACTGAACCCTGCTGTGTGTTGACTGCATCACCATAAACACACGAGGAGTGAAGCTGGGATCTATGAAGCTGTGAGGTTAATGTGGAGAACCAATGATGAAGTAAAGGATGAGCTCAGCAGCAGCAGAGCTGAGGAGGCATCCAGCTGTGTGCCACATGTGCACCTTCTTAAAACAACATCTTGGCTTTTCTGTACGTTCCCTGCGGGCGTTAGCTTCCACACAGGAAGTAACTGCAGGTCCGAGTCACGATGACATCAGACTTGATACCCTTAGAGCTCAAGCGTTGACCAGTTCTACTCGTGAGCAGTCATCACGCCTTTACAGCTGGTTTCACATTCAAAGCTTCACTGGAAGACCTCCAGAGAAGCTTCCAGACCTTCTGTCGGCCGTCCAGCCTGAATGCAAACCCCGATGCATGCTGGGATAGATTCCAGCCTCCCACGACCCTTTATGGGCGGTACCAGTCAGCTGGAAGTGTTTTATTTATTTAAAACTCTTTTAAACTCTTATGACAACACGTCGATCTCAAACAGGAGTCCCAGAATGCAGTGCGTGTTCTTCCCGCTTTTACATCTCGGTCGGTTTGAACCGGTCCCAGACTCTCTGGACCAGAACCTGCAGGCGGTCTCACCTGAGACGTGCAGGTGAATGAAACCAGCTGACCAGTGATGACGAGCTACTTCCTGGTTTTATGAAATATAACGTCGACCAGAAGCAGAACTGAACGACGCTTATTATCTTTGTATTTCTATATTTTCAAATAAAAAAGATGAATTCATGCTATTTGTGGAATGTTTATTGTTAAATCTTCATCGCTTCACCTTCCAAACAAAACTGAGAACTCATTTTAATAATTCCCAAAATACAAAGTGGTTCTCAGAGCACGTGGTTCGTCGTCAGTTTATGAAATAAAATGACTCATTTTGTTGAATAAAGTTTATTGATAAGGCAACACAAGACATGATCGGTTGACAGTAACTTAGTTTTACACACTTTGACTGTAGAAGTCTCTCTACTGCACAATAAGAGCTGTTAGCGCTGATGCTAAGCTGCAGAACTTCCAGTTAGCAGCTTCATGGGCAGAATGGCCTCCGCTGGTCCTCGACTCTAAACCACCAGATCTGAGTCTTCACTTTCCTCTTCATCCTCCTCCTCTTGATCTCGTCTCACTCATCATCGTATAAAAATGAAAATCATTCAGCGGATCCTTTTTAACGTCACAAGAAGAGACCAGTCGCACTAAACTAACTACCGCCGTCAAATAACGCTCGCTATGTTCGTCCGTTCAAACATTGCAGCAGTTTAAACGCGTTGACAGACGTGACTCCAGTTTTACACAAAAGTCTGCATTGAAAACCTGAAGTAAAAGTAATTATTACAATCTAAATGTACTTAAAGTACTTCTGTCCTGTGAGAACCTCCTGTGTTCAGCTTTGTGACGATGCACTTTGCAGCTGATCCGAGAGGCTTTTTAAAGAGTTTACGTAGCTGAAGAAGAAGGAGCATTTTATCATCACTTCATCACAAACATTCAGCATCAACACGTCTGGAGATACGAGGTTTCCACTGGACAGATGAAGACCTGTCATCTGTCAGGAAACTAAAGCGCTGCCACCAACGATTACTTCAGAGTAATCTCTTGATCTCTTGATTCAATCAGTCGGATGTTTGGTCGATAAAATGTCGACGCCGTCATGAAATGTCTTGATTTGTCCACAAAGATATTCAGTTTACTGTCACAGGAATAAAAACATGTTCACATTTAACAAGCTCAATGTTTTTCCTTTGAAAAATACTCAAACCGATGAATCCGTTCTCTAAATGTAGTGCTGTAAACATGTTACCAATCTTATTTGTTCATTTATTTGTCTTGTTTCAGATCTGATCAAAACAAGTTGACGTCTCTTTATTTAGATTTTAATCACGTTTGGCCTGGCTTGGCCCGGCTTGGCCCGGCTTGGCCCGGCTTGGCCCGGCTGGCTCTCTGGCCTGGCCTGTCGTGGACGGTAGACTTGCCGTCCTTTTTGCAGCAGTAGTCGTTCATGGCAGTGAAGCTCCAGTCTGAGGAAGCTCTTCCAGCTGTGAGTCGATATGTTTTCTGGTTGCGTGTCCTGAAGAAGTAAACCTCCGTCTGTAAATCTGCTCCATCACGGCTCAGCACGCTGAAGCTTTTAACGGCATTAAGAGGATCAGCAGCTTCTGAGGAAAAGACGAGACTCCCAGCATGCTCTGCTCTCAGGAGACGCTCAACACAACGCGGCAAATATCGGCAAAATCAGATGTCGATTGACTAAACGGATGTTTACAACAAAGAACTAAACTCTATGAATGTGAAATAAGCTGCTTTTGGACCAGAGGAACTCTGTCATACTTCTGAGTCCTCTGTTCTAAGAACGTCCATTGTTATTGTGTCTGCAAGAACAATTGTAGTTCTTAGAAAGTCTTTTTTTTAAGCTCCTCTCTGAGTAGAGATCAAGATCAAAACCAGCGCCGGCAGCCACCATCTACACAAACCTGTACTCAACCCTTTTCCTAATGAGATGCAGTCTTACATTGGCAGAGCTTTGTATGAATCAGGTTGTATCTGATCAAAGAAGAAGTAAAGAAAGCATTCAATGACAGCTTTCCTTCCTTTGTTGTGGAAACACTTTGGTACTAAAGAGGTGTCGATGCTCGACACGCGGCCCTGGACGTCTCTTTGGTATCTTTGGAAACTGGAATCATCACTATTGTTAAAAATCTTTGCACAAACAACAGACTCTGAAGGACAGATTGGTGGCGGTGGAAAACAGAATCATCAAAGTCTTCTTCAAAAGAATATCTTCGTCCAAAATGAATTTGTTTTTCAACGAGTAGCCGGAACAGCCAATCACAGTATATCGCAAAGTTTTACTTTTTTCAGCGTCCGCTGTTTTCCCGCCGCCTCACTCTGACCACGAAGCATCAGGGAGTGAACAAGTCTTTTCTCTTATTTTGAAGGGGAGTGAGGGGTAAGTTGTTTTGGATGGGGGTGGATTGGAGGATTTCTGCTCCAGTCACCTCACCCCGTCCGGCCCTCCACAATGATGACGAGCACCGGCGTCAGGTCCATCAGGTTCTTCAGCATGTCCATGATGTCCTCGTGGTCTCTGGTTGAACTCCTCCAGGGTCAGCTCACCTGAGTGGTGAGGTCAAGAGACGGATTATAATGGAGACTAAACGGATAATCCTCTCCAGCACCAATACTTCATACATTAAATCGTACACTAAAACAAGATGGTTAAAAACATGTAAAACTGTTGATTTCCAGATTGAAGTTTACATTTGATAACCTGTAGACTAGTTTATTGATTTTGGCAGCTATTTTAGATGTAGTCTTAAGTCTTTCGGCGAAAATGTTTATTAGTTTTAGTCACATTGTAGTTTTAATCAACTTTTAGTCAAAATGTTTTCTCTGTTCATTTTGTTAATTCTTTTTTTTGAGTCCTTTGTCAAACGTCCCTTCTCATCACATCGTATTGAATATTTCAGTCAATCTAGTGTAGCCATAACAATACTTTGTCATATTAGTCAATTTTATTTCACATAAAATTTTATCTTATCTGATAAAAAACGAAAGCTTTTGTGATTTGAGAATGCAGCTTTGTAGCGACGCGCATTTTTAGGCAAAGTCGAACTTTAACAACCAAAATAGTTTGAACAAAGGAAAGACTAGTTTAAAAAGCTTGTCTTTTTACGTCAACAATATGCATGTTTATATATCGTTAAGATTAGTGTTCAGTGACGTCTTAGTCGTGGAAAAACGGCTAGTTGATGAACATATGTTGTCATAGTTTTTAACGAAATGAACACAGTTGTAGACCAGTTGAGTTCAGATCGAGCCTCCTTGAGATTGTTCTTGATCGCAGCTTTTATTGGCGACAAGGATTTCGAGGATCTCCAGATTTAAGTTTTTGGAAGCCCTTAACTTAAGAGGTTAATGTCTGGATTTATTGTATCTTTATTGGGTTTAGTGACAGTTTAATAACTCTAAACGAAGAGGTGTCTCTTTGCACATCATCCATTAGGGCTTTTATAACATTTCTCTGTAGTTTTCCCTGAGCGGTAAATCACAGTATCGTCTGCGTACAGTCGGATTCTGCTTCGTTTTCTCACTTTAATCCCAAACTGAAGGATGGGGCCTTTTTTCATTTCAGTGCAATATTTAAAACTGTACACAACAAACTATCAAGCTTTAATATTCGTAGAACCTCACCACTAGATATGTAAAGACTGTAAAGGTTGTGCTTGTTGTTTCAGCTCTTCATTATCATACTGGATTACATTTTCATCAGCTGTGTTTCCAGCAACTGTTACTGGCAGTAATAGTCGTAGCGGAAACATCCGCCTCATTGGTAGCAATGATAATATCTATTAGCAACTTGTTCTTTATCCTTCTCCCTTCACATCGATCTTTTCAAATATGATCGAGACGATGTCCTCTGGGTCGGTTTCTCTGTTCCGTGTAATGTCCTGGATGGCCTGCAGGGGGAAACAAGGGCAGTGTTTTTACTTCCTGTAAAGATTTAAAACACTTATTTCTAATCATTTAGTTGAATGCAAGACAAAATACATTTTATATGAGTCAAAGATTCTGCGAATAATCTGTGATCAAAAGTTGGGAATTTAAGGATAATTTGCCCAGAATTAGAAGTGGAAACGAAAACAGAAAATGGCCTTGAGTTCATTTTCCTTATCTCGAACACATTTTTAACATTTATGTAGTTTCTACTCTCCACTTCAAGATTTTAAACGTCACTTTTCAAGCTGCTTTTTTTCTTCATTTTTTTTCTTAACATTTGATTATGGCCGGATTATCGCGTGCAACCAAATCATAAAACTTTTGAATTCTGGGTGAAATGAAGCGGAGCTGCAGAGGGTTAGAAGCTCCACAGCGAGGCTGGACTCTCTGACTGGTTTGACGTCCAGACCGACTGAGTCGGGAGTCCTTCGCTTCCTGTCAGCTGATCGATTGAGTCCATTCAGCAGATTAACACTCGTCTACTCTCAGAGCTAATCCAACCCAGTGTTCTGTCAGTGTGAGCGGAGCAGCAGCTTCAGCTCTGATGATTAACAGTTTCTAGGACATTTTGCATTAAGTTTGTCAAGTATGTTCTTTGCAGTACCTTTTATTTACTCTCCTAAATTCCCTTTAAAGTTATAA
>JAFEUB010001562.1:167500-182500 GCA_024529925.1 Ophthalmolycus amberensis | reverse complement strand
TCCCATCGTCCTGTTGAAGGAAGGTGGAGAAGCTTTTCATATCCTTAACTTCAGTAAAGAAGTGACGTAGAGACGCCATATACGTCTCTGGTAGAGACCTGTCAATCACAGTGTAGCCCCGCCCTAAAGCATCCCCTGCTTTATGGTCTGTTTGACTCTAAATGGACCATAATGTACTAAATGAACATCATGCTGTATTGAAGAAGACTTGAAACTAGAGATTGAGACCATAAACTCATGTTTACAATGTTTACTGAGGTAATAAATCAAGAGAGAAGTAGAGTCATTTTCTCACAGACTTCTATACAACCAGAGGAGTCGCCCCCTGGTGGACACTAGAGAGAATGCAGCTTTAACACTTGCAGCTTTGACTTCACTTAAAGAACCGGAGGTTGCCGCTTGGTCTCTTTGTATTTGTCTATTTGAGCGAATATAGTTTCAACTGGTCCGCAACAACGATGTTCACCAAGTTCATTGTTTACCACTTTCACCATCTTGATCAAAAATTGGCAGATTTTTACAGTAATGTCCCTTTTGGGACGCGTTACTATGAATCCCATTACTTTTCTTGGCTAAACCCGCGCTGTGTGGCATTCAACCGCTAGGATTGGCCAGAACGTCCGTGCTCGCAGACGGACTGGTAAACTATTTGTTCAGATCCCATATCCTCAGCAACAGGCGCTCCTACCTAATCAGGGTTAATGGGTAACCGTAGCCAGCCGTCTCTTCCTCAAACAGCTGCTCTCGGATTGATAATCAAGCTTGTGGGACTTGTAGTTTACTTGTGGGCACAGTGTGTGACCTTTGATCCATGAAGCAGACCGTTCTCAGACTCCATCGCGGTGTAGAATCGCCTGACTGAAACACTTGCTGTATACATCGTCTCCCAGCATTCCTCTGGGCTTTTGGCAGTAAATCTTCAGCTTCCAGAGTGGGAGCCTTCTTCTGTTGATCTGCTTTATCTCTGGCAGCAGGGAGACTGGACCTGCGTGTATCAGAGGATCAAACAGATTATCCAGAATAAGATTAAAATGCAGCGGCCAAGTTTCGTCCTCTCACCGTTTCTGTTTCAGACTCGTCTTTTCCAGGTACGAGTTAGATGAAGAGTTACCGAGCCATGTGGAGACGCGCCAGCTGTGGAAAATCCCACTTGTCATCACTATCACTGAGCTGTAAGTACAGTTTCAACACTAACTCACCTTTTGGTTCATGTCTTAGTTATTATGAAGAGTTTAAATCCTCCACCGAAAAATACAAATAACATAATAAACAAAGCGTGTAGATCATTTTCTATATAAATATCACAAAAATGTTGTTTGTCTTGCGTCTCTTTGTGTTTGTGTCCATGTGTTCGTCTCTTTGTAGTTGGATCTTTGTGTTTGTGTCCATGTGTTCGTCTCTTTGTCGTTGGATCTTTGTGTTTGTGTCCATGTGTTCGTCTCTTTGTAGTTGGATCTTTGTGTTTGTGTCCATGTGTTCGTCTCTTTGTCGTTGGATCTTTGTGTTTGTGTCCATGTGTTTGTCTCTTTGTAGTTGGATCTTTGTGTTTGTGTCCATGTGTTCGTCTCTTTGTCGTTGGATCTTTGTGTTTGTGTCCATGTGTTCGTCTCTTTGTAGTTGGATCTTTGTGTTTGTGTCCATGTGTTCGTCTCTTTGTCGTTGGATCTTTGTGTTTGTGTCCATGTGTTTGTCTCTTTGTAGTTGGATCTTTGTGTTTGTGTCCATGTGTTCGTCTCTTTGTCGTTGGATCTTTGTGTTTGTGTCCATGTGTTCGTCTCTTTGTAGTTGGATCTTTGTGTTTGTGTCCATGTGTTCGTCTCTTTGTAGTTGGATCTTTATGTTTGTGTCCATGTGTTCGTCTCTTTGTAGTTGGATCTTTATGTTTGTGTCCATGTGTTCGTCTCTTTGTCGTTGGATCTTTATGTTTGTGTCCATGTGTTCGTCTCTTTGTAGTTGGATCTTTGTGTTTGTGTCCATGTGTTCGTCTCTTTGTAGTTGGATCTTTGTGTTTGTGTCCATGTGTTCGTCTCTTTGTAGTTGGATCTTTATGTTTGTGTCCATGTGTTCGTCTCTTTGTAGTTGGATCTTTATGTTTGTGTCCATGTGTTCGTCTCTTTGTCGTTGGATCTTTATGTTTGTGTCCATGTGTTCGTCTCTTTGTCGTTGGATCTTTATGTTCGTGTCCATGTGTTCGTCTCTTTGTAGTTGGATCTTTGTGTTTGTGTCCATGTGTTCGTCTCTTTGTAGTTGGATCTTTATGTTTGTGTCCATGTGTTCGTCTCTTTGTAGTTGGATCTTTGTGTTTGTGTCCATGTGTTTGTCTCTTTGTAGTAGGATCTTTGTGTTTGTGTCCGTGTTCGTCTCTTTGTCGTCAGGTCTTTATGTTTGTGTCCATGTGTTCGTCTCTTTGTGGTCGGATCTTTGTGTTTGTGTCCATGTGTTTGTCTCTTTGTAGTTGGATCTTTGTGTTTGTGTCCATGTGTTCGTCTCTTTGTCGTTGGATCTTTGTGTTTGTGTCCATGTGTTTGTCTCTTTGTAGTTGGATCTTTGTGTTTGTGTCCATGTGTTCGTCTCTTTGTCGTTGGATCTTTGTGTTTGTGTCCATGTGTTCGTCTCTTTGTAGTTGGATCTTTGTGTTTGTGTCCATGTGTTCGTCTCTTTGTAGTTGGATCTTTATGTTTGTGTCCATGTGTTCGTCTCTTTGTAGTTGGATCTTTATGTTTGTGTCCATGTGTTCGTCTCTTTGTAGTTGGATCTTTGTGTTTGTGTCCATGTGTTCGTCTCTTTGTCGTTGGATCTTTATGTTTGTGTCCATGTGTTCGTCTCTTTGTCGTTGGATCTTTGTGTTCGTGTCCATGTGTTCGTCTCTTTGTAGTTGGATCTTTGTGTTTGTGTCCATGTGTTCGTCTCTTTGTCGTTGGATCTTTATGTTTGTGTCCATGTGTTCGTCTCTTTGTCGTTGGATCTTTGTGTTCGTGTCCATGTGTTCGTCTCTTTGTAGTTGGATCTTTGTGTTTGTGTCCATGTGTTCGTCTCTTTGTCGTTGGATCTTTATGTTTGTGTCCATGTGTTCGTCTCTTTGTAGTTGGATCTTTATGTTTGTGTCCATGTGTTCGTCTCTTTGTAGTTGGATCTTTGTGTTTGTGTCCATGTGTTCGTCTCTTTGTCGTTGGATCTTTATGTTTGTGTCCATGTGTTCGTCTCTTTGTCGTTGGATCTTTGTGTTCGTGTCCATGTGTTCGTCTCTTTGTAGTTGGATCTTTGTGTTTGTGTCCATGTGTTCGTCTCTTTGTCGTTGGATCTTTATGTTTGTGTCCATGTGTTCGTCTCTTTGTCGTTGGATCTTTATGTTTGTGTCCATGTGTTCGTCTCTTTGTAGTTGGATCTTTGTGTTTGTGTCCATGTGTTCGTCTCTTTGTAGTTGGATCTTTATGTTTGTGTCCATGTGTTCGTCTCTTTGTCGTTGGATCTTTATGTTTGTGTCCATGTGTTCGTCTCTTTGTCGTTGGATCTTTATGTTTGTGTCCATGTGTTCGTCTCTTTGTAGTTGGATCTTTGTGTTTGTGTCCATGTGTTCGTCTCTTTGTCGTTGGATCTTTATGTTTGTGTCCATGTGTTCGTCTCTTTGTCGTTGGATCTTTGTGTTTGTGTCCATGTGTTCGTCTGTTTGTAGTTGGATCTTTGTGTTTGTGTCCATGTGTTCGTCTCTTTGTAGTTGGATCTTTGTGTTTGTGTCCATGTGTTTGTCTCTTTGTAGTTGGATCTTTGTGTTTGTGTCCGTGTTCGTCTCTTTGTCGTCAGGTCTTTATGTTTGTGTCCATGTGTTCGTATCTTTGTAGTTGGATCTTTGTGTTTGTGTCCATGTGTTTGTCTCTTTGTAGTTGGATCTTTGTGTTTGTGTCCATGTGTTCGTCTCTTTGTCGTTGGATCTTTGTGTTTGTGTCCATGTGTTTGTCTCTTTGTAGTTGGATCTTTGTGTTTGTGTCCATGTGTTCGTCTCTTTGTCGTTGGATCTTTGTGTTTGTGTCCATGTGTTCGTCTCTTTGTAGTTGGATCTTTGTGTTTGTGTCCATGTGTTCGTCTCTTTGTAGTTGGATCTTTATGTTGTGTCCATGTGTTCGTCTCTTTGTAGTTGGATCTTTATGTTTGTGTCCATGTGTTCGTCTCTTTGTAGTTGGATCTTTATGTTTGTGTCCATGTGTTCGTCTCTTTGTAGTTGGATCTTTATGTTTGTGTCCATGTGTTCGTCTCTTTGTCGTTGGATCTTTATGTTTGTGTCCATGTGTTCGTCTCTTTGTCGTTGGATCTTTATGTTCGTGTCCATGTGTTCGTCTCTTTGTAGTTGGATCTTTGTGTTTGTGTCCATGTGTTCGTCTCTTTGTAGTTGGATCTTTATGTTTGTGTCCATGTGTTCGTCTCTTTGTAGTTGGATCTTTGTGTTTGTGTCCATGTGTTTGTCTCTTTGTAGTTGGATCTTTGTGTTTGTGTCCGTGTTCGTCTCTTTGTCGTCAGGTCTTTATGTTTGTGTCCATGTGTTCGTCTCTTTGTGGTCGGATCTTTGTGTTTGTGTCCATGTGTTTGTCTCTTTGTAGTTGGATCTTTGTGTTTGTGTCCATGTGTTCGTCTCTTTGTCGTTGGATCTTTGTGTTTGTGTCCATGTGTTTGTCTCTTTGTAGTTGGATCTTTGTGTTTGTGTCCATGTGTTCGTCTCTTTGTCGTTGGATCTTTGTGTTTGTGTCCATGTGTTCGTCTCTTTGTAGTTGGATCTTTGTGTTTGTGTCCATGTGTTCGTCTCTTTGTAGTTGGATCTTTATGTTTGTGTCCATGTGTTCGTCTCTTTGTAGTTGGATCTTTATGTTTGTGTCCATGTGTTCGTCTCTTTGTAGTTGGATCTTTGTGTTTGTGTCCATGTGTTCGTCTCTTTGTCGTTGGATCTTTATGTTTGTGTCCATGTGTTCGTCTCTTTGTCGTTGGATCTTTGTGTTCGTGTCCATGTGTTCGTCTCTTTGTAGTTGGATCTTTGTGTTTGTGTCCATGTGTTCGTCTCTTTGTCGTTGGATCTTTATGTTTGTGTCCATGTGTTCGTCTCTTTGTCGTTGGATCTTTATGTTTGTGTCCATGTGTTCGTCTCTTTGTAGTTGGATCTTTGTGTTTGTGTCCATGTGTTCGTCTCTTTGTAGTTGGATCTTTATGTTTGTGTCCATGTGTTCGTCTCTTTGTCGTTGGATCTTTATGTTTGTGTCCATGTGTTCGTCTCTTTGTCGTTGGATCTTTATGTTTGTGTCCATGTGTTCGTCTCTTTGTAGTTGGATCTCTGTGTTTGTGTCCATGTGTTCGTCTCTTTGTCGTTGGATCTTTATGTTTGTGTCCATGTGTTCGTCTCTTTGTCGTTGGATCTTTGTGTTTGTGTCCATGTGTTCGTCTCTTTGTAGTTGGATCTTTGTGTTTGTGTCCATGTGTTCGTCTCTTTGTAGTTGGATCTTTGTGTTTGTGTCCATGTGTTTGTCTCTTTGTAGTTGGATCTTTGTGTTTGTGTCCGTGTTCGTCTCTTTGTCGTCAGGTCTTTATGTTTGTGTCCATGTGTTCGTATCTTTGTAGTTGGATCTTTGTGTTTGTGTCCATGTGTTTGTCTCTTTGTAGTTGGATCTTTGTGTTTGTGTCCATGTGTTCGTCTCTTTGTCGTTGGATCTTTGTGTTTGTGTCCATGTGTTTGTCTCTTTGTAGTTGGATCTTTGTGTTTGTGTCCATGTGTTCGTCTCTTTGTCGTTGGATCTTTGTGTTTGTGTCCATGTGTTCGTCTCTTTGTAGTTGGATCTTT
Source organism: Ophthalmolycus amberensis (assembly GCA_024529925.1). NCBI lineage: Eukaryota > Metazoa > Chordata > Actinopteri > Perciformes > Zoarcidae > Ophthalmolycus > Ophthalmolycus amberensis. The sequence goes on along the minus strand of JAFEUB010001562.1, from coordinate 176,682 downwards.
GTGTTTGTGTCCATGTGTTCGTCTCTTTGTAGTTGGATCTTTATGTTTGTGTCCATGTGTTCGTCTCTTTGTAGTTGGATCTTTATGTTTGTGTCCATGTGTTTGTCTCTTTGTAGTTGGATCTTTGTGTTTGTGTCCGTGTTCGTCTCTTTGTCGTCAGGTCTTTATGTTTGTGTCCATGTGTTCGTCTCTTTGTAGTTGGATCTTTGTGTTTGTGTCCATGTGTTCGTCTCTTTGTCGTTGGATCTTTGTGATTGTGTCCATGTGTTCGTCTCTTTGTAGTTGGATCTTTGTGTTTGTGTCCATGTGTTTGTCTCTTTGTCGTTGGATCTTTGTGATTGTGTCCATGTGTTCGTCTCTTTGTAGTTGGATCTTTGTGTTTGTGTCCATGTGTTCGTCTCGTCAGGTCTTTGTTTTAAATGTTTGGTGGTTTTGCGTCTCTTCGTGGCTGTTTGAGTATCTGTGTGTGTTGTGAGTCTTTGTGGTTGTTTTTTATTTCTTTGTGGTCATTTTGTTCTCACTGATGTAGACATTTGAATACTTCTTCCACCACTTCAGGATGAAACGAGGAACAATTTCAGAAAAAGAACAAACACAAAGATAAACGTGAATGTAGCAAAAATATGCATTTTAATATCAGTTTCAAACTTCAAGGCACAATGTGACGCCCACACAGCATTCAGAGTCAACGTAGCCGCTGTGTGTGTTTATACAGGGCTAAAATAATACAGAACTTCCATGGTTGGTTGTTTATGAATGTTTGGAATGAAGGCTGTAACTGAGCGAACAAAAGGATTCCAAGACAAGCATGCGTCTTATTTTGAAACTTTACATTTTGTTGAACAATTCAAAATGAACGGGCACTACAAGCACACGTCGTCATCGTCATCATCGTCATCATCATCATCAGTCACAGCTGTGGAAGTGCCAAATATCAAGAAAGCATATAAAAAGGAACAGATCCAGCGCTGCCGTGTAAGAAAAGCTTCCAGTCGAGGATTAAAAAAAACAAATTCACGTCTGTCGTTTTCAGGAGTTTTTGGTTTTTTTTAATTCCCAAATTGCATCAGTGATTCTTTAAAAAGATAAAGTCGGTCACTTCTTCTGGCTCCGTCTTCAGAAACCGCGGTGACGGAGTACCATAAATATTCACTCTCACGACGTGCAGACCTTCAGGCCTCGCTGCTGCAGGGTTTCCCTCCCAGACTCCCAGGGGCTCATCGGGCTGAACTCTGACTCGTCGTCTCCTGTTGGAGAAAGAAAAGAAAACGCTTCAACCTAAAATAAGTGATTTGTTTTGTCCGCTTGGTTTCAGCAGAAACAAGCTGTGAACTAAACATCAGCTTTGAAGTTGTTTCTGTGGACGGAGCTCAAATCCATCAAGACACAAACACGTGAAGCGGAGAAGCTTCTTACTGAACATCTACTGATATGAAATACATCAGCTTCTCTCTGCACTCCAGTGGTTCCATTTGACAACAATAATAACCACATCATGTGCAATACTACTTCCATTATACTCCGTGTAATATAATCAATATCACTTTCACTATCATGCTCAATATGACTTCTTGTATTGTAGTTGTTGGTGCTACTGTCACTTCTAGTACACTTTATATTTGTACTCTTGTATTTAATCTTTGTTACATTTTACTTCTTGCATTTTAGTAGAATGTTTTACTTTATTTATTTACTCTTGTTATTGTTTCCACTGTAACTTCTTTTACATTCAATAATCCTTCTATCGTTCATATATGTTCATCATTTATTCTATTGTTCATATATGTTGATCATTTATTCTATTGTTCATATATGTTTATCATTTATTCTATTGTTCATATATGTTTATCATTTATTCTATTGTTCATATATGTTTATCATTTATTCTATTGTTCATATATGTTTATCATTTATTCTGTTCATATATGTTTATCATTTATTCTATTGTTCATATATGTTTATCATTTATTCTATTGTTCATATATGTTGATCATTTATTCTATTGTTCATATATGTTTATCATTTATTCTATTGTTCATATATGTTTATCATTTATTCTATTGTTCATATATGTTTATCATTTATTCTGTTCATATATGTTCATCATTTATTCTATTGTTCATATATGTTGATCATTTATTCTATTGTTCATATATGTTTATCATTTATTCTATTGTTCATATATGTTTATCATTTATTCTATTGTTCATATATGTTTATCATTTATTCTATTGTTCATATATGTTTATCATTTATTCTATTGTTCATATATGTTTATCATTTATTCTGTTCATATATGTTTATCATTTATTCTATTGTTCATATATGTTTATCATTTATTCTATTGTTCATATATGTTGATCATTTATTCTATTGTTCATATATGTTTATCATTTATTCTGTTGTTCATATATGTTTATCATTTATTCTATTGTTCATATATGTTTATCATTTATTCTGTTGTTCATATATGTTTATCATTTATTCTTTGATAAAACTGGCACAATAATTTCCTTCTGGATTGGTCATATTTTGTCTTATTTTAGATATATATTGTATCATTTCTGTAGGAATCACCTCTTTCTTTTCCTCGTCTGCACTCTTTGTGTTTGTCTTTCCTTCAGTTGAATCTTCAGTCTGTTTGTCTTCAGAGTCCTCCTCCTCCTCCTCCTCCTCCTCCTCCTTTCTTCCTGATGAAGATCCTTCTCTCTTTGATCTTTCCTTCTCGTCGTCTCCTCTGGTCTCGTTGTTTATCTCTGACTCGTCTTCTTCGTGAGTTTTGTCCTCTTTCCCCTCGTCTGTTTCTCCTCCTGTTGTTGTTGTTGTTGTTGTTTTGTCCTCCGCTTCAGTCGCTTCCTCTCCCTCGATGGCGACGCCGACCTCGTCTCCGCTGCTGGACGTCCTGTGGCGGCGGGACGGAGGGCGTCGCCGGATGGAGTGGCGAGCTCGGCCCTGCAGAGGGAACCAATGGGAGCGGAGACAGACGGGTGAGGTCATTATGTTCTCTGGACAACGGTCACGTTACCGCCTTTAGCTTTAGAAGCTTTGGTAGAAATGGATTCAATTCATCAAACAGTAATTAGAGTCAAAAGCTTAAAGTCCTGTTGTTGGTAATAATGCCAAACAAACAACTTCTAAAATGAATTAATGTGATTAAATATCTACTGTTTGGTTCTCCAAATAACAGATGATGAAACAATGGACACAGACATGAAGAGGACCAGTGGTGGAACATCCCTTTAACTCTCTGGCAGACCTTGATGCTGGTGTTCGATAGGATGGAGCCCTCCTCCACTGTGGGAGGGGCTTCAAAGGAGGCGGGGCCTTCCTCCTCAGTCCATGGAGAGGTGGTGTTGAGCGGGCTGGCGGGCGGCGTGGACGGGAAAAACCCAAAAACTGGGGCGGAGCCGGGGGAGGGCGGGGCGAAGACGGGAGGCAGCAGATTGAAGCCGGGGCTCTTTGGAGAGGGCAGCAGGGTCGTGGGAGAGAGAGCGAGGTTGGCCTGGAGAGAGAGAGAGAGAGAGAGAGAGAGAGAGAGAGAGCGAGAGAGAGCGAGAGAGAGAGAGAGAGATGTCAGCGTGCAGCTCTCCGTCCACACCAGCAGAGAGCAGCAGAAACCAGATTAACTCACCTTGAGCTTCTCGATCAGAGCAGAGTTCCTCTTGGCTTTGGCAGGTAGAGGTGAGGTGACACCTGTTGGCTGCTGACACACACACACACATTTCTGTTATCGAACTCTCATGGTGGTCACTAAAGTGGATCTACAGTCGTGGACAGATTTAAATCTGATTGTTTGTTGATATCAAAGGTTCCATGTGTCTCTCACCTCCTGGTCGTCTCCGGTGGTTTTGTGGAGCTGTAAGGAGCGAGGAGGTCGTCGTCTGACCGGCTTCTCCTGCTAAACAAACAATCATTAGTGTTACAATATCACTGACAGCAGACTAATGGCTTCTAGCATCTACTCCAGTAACTAGTGTTGATTCAGTTTTAGTGCTGAGATCAAAGGTTCATGTTAGTTTTAATCAACATGAACCTTTTTATTTTCAGTCTAGTTTTACTTGACGAAAACATTTTCATGTATTTATTTTGGAATTTTGACATCGACATGTCAGAGAACACAGTCAGGCGGAGGTCGACCTGTTGGTATTATTGAAAACATTTCTTGGAAAAAGGAAATCAAACGACCGCAAAGAGAAGCAACGCGACCGCAAAGAGACGCAACGCGACCGCAAAGAGACGCAACGCGACCGCAAAGAGACGCAACGCGACCGCAAAGAGACGCAACGCGACCGCAAAGAGAAGCAACGCGACCGCAAAGAGACGCAACGCGACCGCAAAGAGACGCAACGCGACCGCAAAGAGACGCAACGCGACCGCAAAGAGACGCAACGCGACCGCAAAGAGAAGCAACGCGACCGCAAAGAGAAGCAACGCGACCGCAAAGAGAAGCAACGCGACCGCAAAGAGACGCAACGCGACCGCAAAGAGACGCAACGCGACCGCAAAGAGACGCAACGCGACCGCAAAGAGACGCAACGCGACCGCAAAGAGACGCAACGCGACCGCAAAGAGACGCAACGCGACCGCAAAGAGACGCAACGCGACCGCAAAGGGAAGCAACGCGACCGCGAAGAGACGCAACGCGACCGCGAAGAGACGCAACGCGACCGCGAAGAGACGCAACGCGACCGCGAAGAGACGCAACGCGACCGCGAAGAGACGCAACGCGACCGCGAAGAGACGCAACGCGACCGCGAAGGGAAGCAACGCGACCGCGAAGAGACGCAACGCGACCGCGAAGAGAAGCAACGCGACCGCGAAGAGACGCAACGCGACCGCGAAGAGACGCAACGCGACCGCGAAGAGAAGCAACGCGACCGCGAAGAGAAGCAACGCGACCGCGAAGAGAAGCAACGCGACCGCGAAGAGACGCAACGCGACCGCGAAGAGACGCAACGCGACCGCGAAGAGACGCAACGCGACCGCGAAGAGAAGCAACGCGACCGCGAAGAGAAGCAACGCGACCGCGAAGAGAAGCAACGCGACCGCGAAGAGACGCAACGCGACCGCGAAGAGACGCAACGCGACCGCGAAGAGACGCAACGCGACCGCGAAGAGAAGCAACGCGACCGCGAAGAGAAGCAACGCGACCGCGAAGAGACGCAACGCGACCGCGAAGAGACGCAACGCGACCGCGAAGAGACGCAACGCGACCGCGAAGAGACGCAACGCGACCGCGAAGAGACGCAACGCCACCGCAAAGAGACGCAACGCGACCGCAAAGAGACGCAACGCCACCGCAAAGAGACGCAACGCCACCGCAAATAGACGCAACGCCACCGCAAAGAGACGCAACGCGACCGCAAAGAGAAGCAACGCGACCGCAAAGAGAAGCAACGCGACCGCAAAGAGACGCAACGCGACCGCAAAGAGAAGCAACGCGACCGCAAAGAGACGCAACGCGACCGCAAAGAGACGCAACGCCACCGCAAAGAGACGCAACGCCACCGCAAAGAGACGCAACGCGACCGCAAAGAGACGCAACGCGACCGCAAAGAGACGCAACGCGACCGCAAAGAGAAGCAACGCGACCGCAAAGAGAAGCAACGCGACCGCAAAGAGAAGCAACGCGACCGCAAAGAGACGCAACGCCACCGCAAAGAGACGCAATGCTACTACTGTAAAGAGACTAAAAATGACCTCAAAGTGAAGCAACACAACTACAAAGAGACACTAAATTACCATAAATGACACTCTTCTGGGTAATTAATAAGCTATCTTCAGTCAGATGTCTTTGGATTGTGAACACTGGACAGCTACATGTAAAGGACATTTACTGTATTCCAGGATTGCAGAAATAATCACCCGTACAGAGACTGTATGTATCCTAATGAAATATGTATCTTCTACTGAAATAGATTTCACATGTTTTCGATAATTAAGGTCTCGTGTCTGAGCTGCAGGGAATCATAAAACATTGTGGAACAGAAAATACCAGATTGTTCTTCACCAAAAAGAGACGTTTGATACTGAAACAAGTGTTGAAACACACACAGAACGCTCTTCCTGACCCATTTCCTGTTTCTCTTCTTCTTTTGCAGCACACTGACACGTGACTGAGACGTTTTATCACAACGTTTCAAAGTAAACAACAATGTCGAACATAAAAAACAACAACACAATATATACATCTAAATACATCGTCTGATTTACTTCAAATGGATTCACTGTGTGCACTGTGTTGGTGCATTCAAGGACGCTCCAACACCTCAGTTTTCACAGACAGATTTGACATGTCACAGCAGGACGTCAGGGGTGGATGTAGCATCGTTTGAATAGTTCTTGTCCGTTTTGAGTCTCTTTGTAGTCGTTTTGTCTCTCCTTGTTGTTGTTTTGTGTCTTTTTGTAGTTGTGTTCTTGTCTCTTTGTAGTCATTATGTTTCTTTGTCGTCTTTTTTAAACTCTTTGTAGTCATTATGTTTCTTTGTAGTCTTTTTTAAACTCTTTGTAGTCATTATGTTTCTTTGTAGTCTTTTTTAAACTCTTTGTAGTCATTATGTTTCTTTGTAGTCTTTTTTAAACTCTTTGTAGTCATTGTTTCTTTGTAGTCTTTTTTAAACTCTTTGTAGTCATTATGTTTCTTTGTAGTCTTTTTTAAACTCTTTGTAGTCATTATGTTTCTTTGTCGTCTTTTTTAAACTCTTTGTAGTCATTATGTTTCTTTGTAGTCTTTTTTAAACTCTTTGTAGTCATTATGTTTCTTTGTAGTCTTTTTTAAACTGTTTGTAGTCATTATGTTTCTTTGTAGTCTTTTTTAAACTCTTTGTAGTCATTATGTTTCTTTGTCGTCTTTTTTAAACTCTTTGTAGTCATGTTTCTTTGTAGTCTTTTTTAAACTCTTTGTAGTCATTATGTTTCTTTGTAGTCTTTTTTAAACTCTTTGTAGTCATTATGTTTCTTTGTCGTCTTTTTTAAACTCTTTGTAGTCATTATGTTTCTTTGTAGTCTTTTTTAAACTCTTTGTAGTCATTATGTTTCTTTGTAGTCTTTTTTAAACTCTTTGTAGTCATTATGTTTCTTTGTCGTCTTTTTAAAACTCTTTGTAGTCATTATGTTTCTTTGTAGTCTTTTTTAAACTCTTTGTAGTCATGTTTCTTTGTAGTCTTTTTTAAACTCTTTGTAGTCATTATGTTTCTTTGTAGTCTTTTTTAAACTCTTTGTAGTCATTATGTTTCTTTGTAGTCTATTGAGTCTCTTTGTCGTGGTTTTGTCTCTCCTTGTGGACGTTTTGTGGATCAGAGTGTCTCTTTGTAGTGGTTTTGCATCTCTTTAGAGTAGTTGTCTTTACTATTTATTTTTGAGGTTTTGTTTCCAGGGATGCTGGAACATTTGGCCAGTTCAATAATCCATCCCCGGACTCTGTCTGACTCTGGTGTCTACATGTATTTGCTGATACACAGACATTAAACTCACCGTTTCATTGCCGGCAGCATCGTGTGGACGAGACGAGCCTTTGAATCTTCCTGCAAGTTCAGCGACCGAGCGCCGGGACGGAGCCTCCTCCTGAGGGAAGGAAAGGAGAGACGAGGTCACCAAGATTCATTTCATTCCTTAAAGATCTCAGATGTTCAGCAGACTCATCCAGGTGCAGTGTGTCATTTCACGTGTACATGTCTGAGCTGCTGGAAACATAAACATTCAATTTTCATTTCATTATATTGTGTGACAACACATTCAATGCATATGATGCAAAGTATTCATATAATGAGAGCAGTACGCATAATTATATTCTTTTTCTCCATTTTATTTGTTATGCGATATTAATCTCTATTCATGCCGGATTAGCATCTAAACGGTAAAACTACACAAAGCCAAGTCTCCTCAGATTTGTTTAACCTTCATGAGTTGTAAAAATGTGTTTAAATTATGTAAATCAAGTTGCCTTGTGTTCATAACTTCACATTGGTCCAAAGTGACGTACAAATACGAGCAGCAGTTTCCATTATATACATAATATGTTCTCTTCAAACTACAATCTAGTAATGCATGCTGGGAAATCTGCTCACACACTGATCATGTTTCTTCAGAAACTTATTACTCATTCATCAACAATTCACCCAATAAAACAAGACTTTAAATCAGCTAAACTGATGTTTGCACAGAAATGGTCTGAATAGTAAAATCAGACATTTTAGTCAAATTAACTGAGAATTAATTAGGAAACTTGCACGTTTACATTAAGTTAATTAGATAAAGGTTTAAACACTAAATAAAGGCGGTAAATCAGGATACGCTTGTACTATCACTCCCAATGCTGCTGCTCCTCGTGTTCTAGTACTTTTACTGCTCGTGCAACTACGACTACTGCTCCTGCTGCAGGTGACTTCCTGTCTGCGGCGGCGTGTCGGCAGCGCTGTGACCATGTTTAGAGTGAAATGTGAGTGTTCTCATCAGGGAGGCAGCTGCTCCTCAGAGACGCAGCTCAGCACAACATGACTGCATGTTTTCTGACCCGTTTCATTGAACATAACCACATTCTGATCTCAAACCTGGCAACCTCACTACGAGTTCAGGACTTCAACAATTAGCTCCGATGCTAACGGCTGCTGAAACCAGAATGTCTCAGTTTGGCATAATTGGTGGTACAACCGTAATATCTCCTTCGATCATTCTGTTTCTACACCTGTTTAATAAACAACATACAACAAGTAAATCAGACGGAGTAAGAGTTGTTGGAAATGTTTTTTGATTGAGCTAGGCTAGCAACGCAGCGGCAGAGACGCTAAGATACTTAAAACAACCTGTATCAACACAAAATGTAAAAACGACCACAGAAAGAGGCTTAATGGCTACAAAGATACTCAAAACCACTACAGAGACACAGAGAATGGCTAAAACATACTCAAAATGACCACTAAGAGACGAGAAGCAACCACAAAGAGACGAGAAGCAACCACTAAGAGACGAGAAGCAACCACTAAGAGACGAGAAGCAACCACTAAGAGACGAGAAGCAACCACAAAGAGACGAGAAGCAACCACTAAGAGACGAGAAGCAACCACAAAGAGACGAGAAGCAACCACTAAGAGACGAGAAGCAACCACAAAGAGACGAGAAGCAACCACTAAGAGACGAGAAGCAACCACTAACAGACGAGAAGCAACCACTAAGAGACGAGAAGC
>JAFEUB010001562.1:147500-157500 GCA_024529925.1 Ophthalmolycus amberensis | reverse complement strand
TGGGACTCATTGGTCTTGACTTGGGACTCATTGGTCTTGACTTGGGACTCATTGGACTTGACTTGGGACTCATTGGACTTGACTTGGGACTCATTGGTCTTGACTTGGGACTCATTGGTCTTGACTTGGGACTCATTGGTCTTGACTTGGGACTCATTGGTCTTGACTTGGGACTCATTGGTCTTGACTTGGGACTCATTGGTCTTGACTTGGGACTCATTGGTCTTGACTTGGGACTCATTGGACTTGACTTGGGACTCATTGGTCTTGACTTGGGACTCATTAAGCCTGTTTAGGCTGGCGTTTGTGTAAAAGTAAACCCATGTCCTAGACCTGCTCTTAAAATATGTTTTACATTTTTATTTAATTTTTTATTATTATTTTTTTAATTTTCTCTGTGTAGATAATTTATTGACCCTAGGGTCACATTGTGTTTTTATGCTTTTAAATGTCTGCTCTGTTAAGCACTTTGTGATACTACTGTCTGTGAAAAGCGCTATATAAATAAAATTCATTCATTCATTCATTCATTGGACTTGACTTGGCTGTCATTGGTTTTGACTAGGGATTTGACTTGGGCACTTGTGGTTCTTGACTTGGGGCTTGGCTTGTGAATCATTGTCTGAACTTGGGACTTGTCATGATTCAGGACAAGTTGGTCTTGATTTGGGACTACACTGGTCTTGAATTGGGACATGACTTGGAACTTGTTGGTCTTGACTTGTGGGACTTGTTGGTCTTGACTTGTTGGTCTTGGCTTGTAGAGCCTGATGGTCTTGACTTGTTGGTCTTAACTCGGGACTTGTCGTTCTTAACTTGGAACTTGTTGGTCTTGACTTGGGAATTCATAACCGAGACTTGTTTTTTTTGTGCATGCTGATGTGAAACTGAGATGAATCGGTGGTGTTGTTGTTGGGGACTTCCCCTGTAACCTTTATTTTGAAGGAGCACTAAACCTTTTCATGTATTTTTCTTTCCATTTACTACTTAAACTTTGATAGTCTTTAGAGATCATGATCTATTCATTTCGAGCACAAATTAATAATTAAAGACTGCGAATGAAGTCATTTGGGAGCAAAATTCATAAATTCGAGAGCTTGAATTGTGACATACAAGAGCTCGTATTAAGTCATTCAAGTGCATGAATTTCATTCGTTATTAATATCTGTGTGTGTGTGTGTGTGTGTGTGTCTCTGTGTGTGTGTGTGTGTCTCTGTGTGTGTGTGTGTGTGTGTGTCTCTGTGTGTGTGTGTGTCTCTGTGTGTCATTTATCTAAACTGTGCACACATTTTTATTTCTCCAACTAAAATCTTACATTTCCTCTACAGGTGAACATCAAACTGTGAAAATAAGTTAAAGAAAGCGACCTGAAGATGATGATGATGATGAAGATGATGAGTTGTGGTGAGTTGTGAACGTAACATTAGCATTTAAAATATTTATACTTTAGTTTTAGTACAGACACCAACAGGTCACAGGTTGTTTTAAATATGAATATTTCAACAAATTTTAGATTGTGTAAAAACTTTGCCTGTAAAATAAAATAAAATTAGGTCTTAACTTAACTAAACAATATTTAAATGATCAATTCACCTTTCAACGGTCCATAAGCCCAAAATGTTCAGTGAAAGTAGTGAATGATGTCACTGAACCGCTGGAAACACAATGTGACTAAAACCATAAATGATCAGAATCATTTTCTGCCGATCGACTATCTGATGAGTCAACAACATCACGAATCTGACGAGAGATTTTTGTTGTCGGATTTTGAATTTTATGATAAAACTGACACCATTCACCAAAATAAAAGCCCTTTAACTGCGGAAACTCGATACAATCATTAAACGTCACTCGGATATATACACATGAACCAAAAGAGACGTTTACAGAAGACCATGTGAGTTCCCATCATGCATCTGATGAGCGTTAACTGACGAGGGAGACGGGAGAAGTTTCAGGTTTTTTAGCAACCAGTGAACAGGAAGTGACCATATATGGACTGAGGAGGAGTGACGTAGAGACGCCGTATACGTCTCTGGTAGAGACCTGTCAATCAGCGTGTAGCCCCGCCCTAAAGCATCCCCTGCTTTATGGTCTGTGTGACTCTAAATGGACCATAATGTACTAAATGAACATCATGCTGTATTGAAGAAGACTTGAAACTAGAGATTGAGACCATAAACTCATGTTTACAATGTTTACTGAGGTAATAAATCAAGAGAGAAGTAGAGTCATTTTCTCATAGACTTCTATACAACCAGAGGAGGCGCCCCCTGGTGGACACTAGAGAGAATGCAGCTTTAACACATGAAGCTTTGGCTTCTCTTAAAGAACCGGAGGTTGCCGCCTGGTCTGAATTGGTCCTCAGTATGCTACAATGCACTGCACACCGGATCTTTTGTAAACTGCTCATCACCTCCTAAATGTAGTGAGCAGTTAACAGATTGTACTAAAGTCTGTTGTGAGACTGGAGAGGTTGTCAGGTGACCTGCTGTTCAAGTCAAACCGGTCCCCGTTGACCTTTATGAGCGCCTGAACGCACCGTTCGTCACTAAGAGTCCCAAGTTTATAACTTGTGAGCGTTAACGTCATCAGACGACTGTGTGACGGTTCATTTCTGTAAATGGATGTAAAATGTATAATTTAAGTCAAAAATATCTGAGCTTTCAGGTTTTAAGTTTCCGCGTCGTAATAGTGATAATGACGATAATGTTCTACTTCTTAGGGCCTTCTTGAGTCGTCCTCTTGTTCTTCTTCTTTGGTTTTTGTCGCTGTAGGACTCCCGGGCGTTGTGAGGTTTGTCCTGTGTCGTACTTTTTTTGGATCTAGTCGGTTTAAACGGAGAGAAGAAAGAATTGCTGGAAAAGTTGATTAAAAAGCGCCGTTAGCGGCGCTATGGTTTCAGGAGCAGATGAAAAGCGTTGGTGAGCGTTCAGTGGCGTCCCTGCTTCTTCTTAAAGATCTTATTTAAAGCGTTTCTCCTCCGGCCGCCGGACGACTCGCTCTCGTCTCCTCCGTCCTCCACGGGGCTCCTCCTGGCCGGGACATGGAGGCCGCCCGTCGAGGCGGAGGACGAGAAGGCGGCCGGGCCGGCGGCGCCGCCGGACCCGATGAAGAGCGAGTGGGTGGAGCTTGAGGCTGCGAGGGTGGCGGCGCCCCCCCGTGGGCTGCCCCTCAGCTCCCCGAGGCTGGAGCTCTTCTCCAGGCCTCCACCGCCGACCCCGGAGCCGTGACCCTGCAGGGGGTGGAGCCTGGATGAAAGGAGGAAGGGCTTGGAGCCGTGAGAAAGAGGGAGGGCGGAGTCAGAGTCCGAGCGGTTCATGATGTCCCTGAGAGACGGAGAACGTACAACATTACTTCATATAAACTAGTTTTACCACAATATCAAACTATAAAGAGAATTAATAGAAGTAGAAGATGGAAGTATGATGTTGAGGATAGATCAAACACAGAGACACTACTTTGTTCTTCTTTTCTCCACTGAGCCACAGTCGCCCACTCATTCTATTCATTCTATTCATTTCTATTCTGTCTTGTTAGTTTATTCGGTATCTTTGGAAAAAGTCCGTGCAGAAGGAAAATACCCAAAGCTGCCGGAGCAACAGCGCTGCTGCTGGGCCGTCGCAGCGCCCCCTGCAGGCGGGAGGCTGCAGAGCAGAACAATGAGCGGCGCCATCAGTGTAGGCAGAAGAAGAGGAAGAAGAGGAGGAGGACATAATGAGAGCATGGGGGGTGAGGAGGAGAGGCGGGGCCTATAGAAGGGTGAGACAGGGAGGAGGAGAGAGATGGAGAAGGCACAGGGAGGAACTCTAGTTGGCCAATAGAGAGGCTGCCATTCTGCCGGCCGCTGGGAGGGCGGGGCGATGTGATCAAGCCACGCCCCTCCGGTTGAGGTAAGCCCCGCCCTTCAACCAACCTCTGAGAGCTGAACGTCAGAGCGGGGTCTCCTATCCTCTGTCGCAGGGGCATCAGACTCTGAGCTGTGGGACAAAGAGGCAGAGGAGGAGTTAAGTTGTCAGACACCGAAGAAAATACTTCATAAAACTGAAGAGTGACATGTGCAAAAGCTGAAATGAAAAAAAAATATATATCTTTATATATATATTTATAGAAACCATTTATTTCGTGCTTTTAGCTGCTGCAGACCTGTAAGTGATGTTAGTGGAAAGAGGGAAAGCAGGTAGACTGTTGTTAAAATAGTGTTGAGTTTTCCAGGTCTTCAGAGGGTGAGAAGGTGAGAAGAGGAAGAGATTCTTCTTCTTCTTTGTCTGATCTCACCAGATGGAGGGAGGAAGGTGGAGGAAGAGGAGGCCTTCACATGGACGCCCGCTGTCCGTTATGAGTTTCTCACGTTAGCTACATGGCTAACGTGAGTCATCTAAAGTGCATGATAGCATCTGTAGGTAACAAGCTAACGTTGAGGCTGTTCTGTCATCTTCATACAATTTCCTAATTTTAACATTAAAAAAACCATATCAATCTGAAAATCTGATTTCAGTCTTCTCTTGAAATAGCAGATTGTGATGTTTTCACATGTCTGCTCTTTGACTTCGTCACAAATGTTCATGTGAACGACGGCTTCTGGTTGATGTATTCCTCTGTATCTGCAGGTCATAAACCGGCAGTTATTAGTGGGATTGTTGGGTCAAATTGAAGGCGATTTATTCTGATTGAACGTATAAAATCATCCACTTCTTTATGGTTTTTTCTTTTTTTTTTCTTGAGCAACAGAAAAAATAGTAATAAAGTATCATAAAAATAATCGTACAAAAGAGCTATCCAATGTTAAAATATTCAACGGAAAACCATTTTAATGTAACTTAAAATAGCACACGAGTACTGTAGCTGTTTACCCTTTAACACCTTAATATCTATATTTTTCAGATCAAGTTCAATCATTGAAATTGAAATTATAACTTATTATAAAACTACATTTTACTGGGCATTTCAATAGTACCTCCAATAAATTATACATTTTATTCTTATTAATATAACTTGTTTCTAAGATGTATATATTTCAGACATTTATCCTTCTTTTGTCACATATTTTTATGATATATTTCTGATAATTGAGTTATATTTTTTGGACATTTTATCATGTTTTTCGAATATTTCTCGCAAATCTTTTAACGTATTTTAGTATTCATTTTTTTACATTTTACTCATATTCTTCTTCTCACAATATTTCTTGTGATTGTAAATAACGTCTCAATTGAAAAAATATTTGACTGTTATTTAATTGTAAATTAACTGTGGGAACCCTGACAGAGTTTGGTGGGGGGGGGGGGGGGGGTGCTCGTCAAGCGTACAGAGGTATGAACCAATCAGAGAGGGGGGGGGGGGGGGGGGCGGCGAAGGAGGGAGGGGCCAACCAGAGTGTTTCCATGGTGACTGGATGTCTGCGATGCCACTCAGGGGCCAGAGGTCGCTCACTCGCCGGTCCATCTGCCACGCTGCGTCTGGAGGGAACCAATCAGGAGAGAGAGAGGCCGAGAAAAGAGGAACCAATCAGAGGAGGGAGGCGGAGACTGTGAGCGGACCACAGGTGAGCTGAGAGACGACGAGGTCAGGTGTTACATTATTTATTCTTTTTTTGATGTTTTCAAACAGGAATGTTGACTGAGAGTAAATCTCTTGCACAGTTTGTCCCTCATGAGCCTCTGTAGGAAACTGGAAGTGATTAGTGGGGCTTTCAGGGGATTTAAAGGACAATTAGTCATTTTTAAACACTTCAATGTCCGAATTAATCTCTACAGTGTTTTTACACGCAGGCCACTTGAAGACGTAAATATCTCCAGACTTCAGTAGTAGTTCCTCGTAAAAAAACATTAAAAACTCGTGTTGAAAAGTCAAGAATCAGCTGCTTTATAGATGTTTCTCTTCTTTCCTTCAATAACTACTATTCTACTGTCCTTTCGTAAGCTACATGGCTAACGTGAGTCGGCAAAGTTGCCTTTCGTAAGCTAAATGGCTGACGTGAGTCGGCAAAGTTGCCTTTCGTAAGCTAAATGGCTAACGTGAGTCGGCAAACTTGAATTTCATAAGCTAAATGGCTAACGTGAGTCGGCAAAGTTGCCTTTCGTAAGCTACATGGCTAACGTGAGTCGGCAAAGTTGCCTTTCGTAAGCTACATGGCTAACGTGAGTCAATAAAGTTGCCTTTCGTAAGCTACATGGCTAACGTGAGTCAGAAAAGTTGCCTTTCGTAAGCTACATGGCTAACGTGAGTCAGAAAAGTTGCCTTTCGTAAGCTACATGGCTAACGTGAGTCGGCAAAGTTGCCTTTCGTAAGCTACATGGCTAATGTGAGTCGGCAAAGTTGCCTTTCGTAAGCTACATGGCTAACGTGAGTCAATAAAGTTGCCTTTCGTAAGCTACATGGCTAACGTGAGTCAGAAAAGTTGCCTTTCGTAAGCTACATGGCTAACGTGAGTCGGCAAAGTTGCCTTTCGTAAGCTACATGGCTAACGTGAGTCGACAAAGTTGCCTTTCATAAGCTACATGGCTAACGTGAGTCTGCAAAGTTGCCTTTCATAAGCTACATGGCTAACGTGAGTCTGCAAAGTTGCCTTTCATAAGCTACATGGCTAACGTGAGTCTGCAAAGTTGCCTTTCGTAAGCTACATGGCTAACGTGAGTCAACTAAACTGCATGATAGCCAGCATCTGTAGTTAACAAGCTGACATTGAGCAGCAGTGTGTGTGATGAGAACAGTTATTAATGGAGCTCTACGACACAGAGACAGAAGAGATGTAATGCAAACACCTGAAAAATGTAAAATTCTTCTCATCGACTCAGACTTACACTGCAGCGTCCCAGGAGACAGGATGTCCTCGTCCATGTCGTCGAGGTCATCGGAGAGCAGGAGGTGCTGAGGGGTCGGAGGTCGCAGGCCGAGGAAGGAGGGGTCCAGGTTGAGGGCGGCGGCCAGCGCTCCCAGACCCGGATTGTTGACCAGACAGAAGCCCGTCAGACACTCGATCTGCTGCCAGCGGTGGAGCTTCTCCCGCAGGGCCGCCGTCACCTCGGCCAGGGCCTGTCTGGGGGGGGGGGGGGGGGGGGGGGGGTTATTCGGAGGAACAGCCGCGATAACGAGCTCCCTCTACAGGAATCATTGATGATCCATATATCAGATACTGATCCCTTTGTTGTTTGATTACAGCAGCTGGTCGACAAGGATCCAGAATATTTCTTTTTGCCACCGTTCTAAAAATAATATCAACGCTCCGAAGTCAGTAAAACATCAAAAATACTAAATGTTATACTTTTACTTTGTCAGTTATTTATTGTGTTTTTTTTCTTCATAAAAACACACAATTTAAATGATAAGGAAATAAAAGATTGTATTTTTATTGATTAAAACAAATCTAGTCATTATTATTTTTGATGATGTGTTCACATGTCATCTGTAAAATGTAGTTTTGGTGATGAACTTGAATGAATCCAGTAGTTTGAAGGAGATGTTTTCACATGAATATAAAACAGATATGAGAGATGAATTATGATGTTTACCTTCTAACACGAGCTCTGAGCTCATTATAATAAATCAGTAAAAACTACTAATGTCTAAATAATTTGGCTATCGGGGAAAGTAGAACATTAAATAAAACCCCGTCTCTCCTTTTCATTCACTCACTTGGCAGACAGGATCTTGTGGTCGACGTCGTCCAGCGAGGAGCTGTGAGCCACGTGGAACGTCCCGAACAGAGAGCTCCTCTTCTTCTTGATCTTCTCCGCCTGAAACCACCACCACCACCATTACCACCTGTGTGTGTGTGTGCGTGTGCGTGCGCGAGTGTGCGTGCGAGCGTGTGTGTGCGAGTGTGTGTGTGCGTGTGTGCGTGTGTGCGTGCGAGCGTGTGCGTGCGAGTGTGCGTGCGAGCGCGTGTGTGTGTGTGTGTGTGTGCGTGCGTGTGTGCGCGTGTGCGTGCGCGAGTGTGCGTGCGCGTGTGCGTGCGCGAGTGTGCGTGCGAGCGTGTGTGTGCGTGCGCGTGTGTGTGTGTGCGCGTGTGTGTGCGTGTGTGTGGTGCGTGCGTGCGTGTGCGTGTGTGCGAGTGTGCATGCGTGTGCGTGCGTGTGTGAGTGTGCGTGCATGCGTGTGTGTGTGCGTGTGTGTGCGTGTATGCGTGTGTGTGTGCGTGCGTGCGTGTGCGTGCATGCGTGTGTGTGTGTGCGAGTGTGCATGCGTGTGCGTGCGTGTGTGAGTGTGCGTGCATGCGTGTGTGTGTGCGTGTGTGTGCGTGTATGCGTGTGTGTGTGCGTGCGTGTGTGTGCGAGTGTGTGTGCGTGCGTGTGCGTGTGTGCGTGCGTGCATGCGTGTGTGCGTGTGTGTGTGTGTGTGCGTGCGTGTGCGTGCATGCGTGTGTGTGTGTGAGTGTGCGTGCGTGTGCGTGCATGTGTGTGCGTGCGTGTGCGTGTGTGCGTGCGTGCGTGTGCGTGCATGCGTGTGTGTGTGTGCGAGTGTGTGTGCGTGCGTGTGTGTGTGTGCGTGCATGCGTGTGTGTGCGTGTGTGTGTGTGCGAGTGTGTGTGCGTGCATGTGTGTGTGTGTGCGTGTGTGCGTGCATGCGTGTGTGTGTGCGTGTGTGTGTGCGTGCATGTGCGTGCGTGTGTGCGTGCGTGTGCGTGCATACGTGTGTGTGTGCGAGTGTGCGTGCGTGTGCGGTGCGTGTGCGTGCGTGTGCGTGCGTGTGTGTGCATGCGTGTGTGTGTGTGCGAGTGTGTGTGCGTGTGTGCGTGCGTGCATGCGTGTGTGTGTGCGAGTGTGCGTGCGTGTGTGCGTGCATGCGTGTGTGTGCGTGTGTGTGCATGCGTGTGTGTGTGCGTGTGTGTGCGTGCATGCGTGTGTGCGTGTGTGTGTGTGTGCGTGCGTGCGTGCGTGTGTGTGCGTGCGTGTGCGTGCATGCGTGTGTGTGTGCGTGTGTGTGCATGCGTGTGTGTGTGCGTGTGTGTGTGTGCGTGCATGCGTGTGTGCGTGTGTGTGTGCGTGTGTGCGTGTGTGCGTGTGTGTGTGCGTGTGTGCGTGTGTGTGTGCGTGTGTGCGTGTGTGCGTGTGTGTGTGCGTGCATGCGTGTGTGCGTGTGTGTGTGTGTGTGCGTGCATGCGTGTGTGCGTGTGTGCGTGTGTGTGTGTGTGTGTGCGTGTGTGTGTGTGTGCGTGTGTGCGTGCGTGCGTGTGCGTGCATGCGTGTGTGTGTGCGTGCGTGTGTGCGTGTGTGTGTGTGCGTGTGTGCGTGCGTGTGCGTGCATGCGTGTGTGTGTGCGCGTGTGTGTGTGTGCGTCCTCACCCCCTCTCTGGCCTGCAGCAGCTGCTTCTCTGCGCTCTGCTTCTTGATGTTGTAGTACTGAACCTCCACCTCGTGCGTCAGCTGCAGCCACTTCTGCAGAGCGTCCGGCGGCGCCCAGTGAGCCCGAGACTCCAGCTCCCTCTCCGCCTTCCTCAGCGCCATGCGCACCTGTGATGCACACACACACACACACACAGGTATAGTAACAAGACAGGTGAGTCTGTCCGACAACCTTAAACCCTGATTGGTGGAGTTCGTCTACCTGCTCCAGCTCCTCCTCGGCGTATTTCTGCCGGCTCCTCTCGTTGCCGGTTCCCTGTCGGAGGTCTCGGAGCCGCTGAGCTTCCTGTTTAGCCGAGTCGATCTCGCTACGCAGCTCCTCCTCCACCTTCACCTTCTCCACCTGAACGCAGCGCTGCTCCTCCTGAGCCTTCTGCAGCCTAACAGGAGCAACAACAACGGGTTGTTCTGATTGGCTGTTAATAAATACAATAATTACAACATACTAAACTGTGACTTTTTATGAATTTATTTTCCGACAGTTCAACCTTCCTCAGGTGCTGCTGGTACTATTCTACCCTGCAACAGTCCAGTATCTTCTCCAAACATCCATCACTGTGTGCTTCCATCATCCACCTCCAGAGAGGAGGCTGGCAGCAAACACCACCTGCTCTAACGACCAATTATTATAAATGATGACACTATACGTGTCATAT
>JAFEUB010001562.1:137500-140000 GCA_024529925.1 Ophthalmolycus amberensis | reverse complement strand
TTTCTGTTTCTATTCTTTCTATCTTTCTATCTTTCTATTCTTTCTGTTTCTATTCTTTCTATTCTTTCTATCTTTCTAGCTTTCTATTCTTTCTATCTTTCTATCTTTCTATTCTTTCTATCTTTCTATCTTTCTATTCTTTCTGTTTCTATTCTTTCTATTCTTTCTATTCTTTCTATCTTTCTATCTTTCTATTCTTTCTGTTTCTATTCTTTCTATTCTTTCTATCTTTCTATCTTTCTATTCTTTCTATCTTTCTATCTTTCTATTCTTTCTATCTTTCTATTCTTTCTGTTTCTATTCTTTCTATCTTTCTATCTTTCTATTCTTTCTGTTTCTATTCTTTCTATCTTTCTATCTTTCTATTCTTTCTATCTTTCTATCTTTCTATTCTTTCTGTTTCTATTCTTTCTATCTTTCTATCTTTCTATTCTTTCTATCTTTCTATCTTTCTATCTTTCTATTCTTTCTGTTTCTATTCTTTCTATCTTTCTATCTTTCTATCTTTCTGTTTCTATTCTTTCTATCTTTCTATTCTTTCTATTCTTTCTGTTTCTATTCTTTCTATCTTTCTATCTTTCTATTCTTTCTCTTGTCTTTTTTATCTAATTAATCATCTTTCCTTCATTCCTTTTTCCTTCCTCACTTTTTCCATCTTCCCTTCTTTCTTTCCCTCCTTCTTTTGTTTCCTTCTTCAGTTCAGTCTTCTTCAATTTTTTATTCCTTTCTTCTCGCTCCCACCTTTGCCTCCTTCCTTCCCTTGTTTCTTTATCTCTCTTTTTCCTTCCTTGCTTCCTACTTTCTGTCATCCCCTCTTGACTTCTCTTCCTTTCTTTCCTTCCTTCCATCCCTCCTTCTCTTGCTTTCCATCTTTCCTTTTCCTTCCTTTCTTTCTGTCCTTCCCTCCTTCATCCCCTTTCCTTGTTTCCTTCCCTTTCCATACTTCTCCCTTCCTTCCTTTTCTTTCTTCCAGAGTTCTTCTCTCCATCCTCTCCTCACCTCCTCCTTCCCTGCTTCCTTCCTCATTATGTCCCCTAACCTTCCAAAGCCGATGAATGGTTATCTCTGACGTCTTCGGAACAACGTGAGGAACCTGAACTGTACGAGTGCTCAGAGGCCGTTCGGTTCCCTGATGACGTGAACGTGTCCGTGTTCTATTTACACACTCGGAGGAAACATGAAGCGTTTCCTTTCTTTTGTTGAACTTTTCTTCTTCTGCAGTTTATGGGCTCAGTGTTGAGTTGACCCTGATGAAGAGGCCTGGAGCTCGTCAGTAACAGATGAAATGATCTGTTCATAGCTCTGTTATGAACAGACTTCCACTGGATCGCTGTGAGACTGAGGACAAGCTCAAGAGGAAAGTTCTGCCGAGTCTTCTCTGAGATGTTCAGTGATTTGTGGACGGGCAGAGATGGAGACGTCCTCTGGGAGTCTCCATCTCACTGAATGTGTCTCTGTGTTCACATTTAAAGAGAGTTTTGACTCAAATGAATTCTAAAGTGACGTTCAGATTCCCAGCAGAGCGAGGACGTTAAGGTGCATCACAACGTGTGGTCTTCACCTGCGGAGCTCTTCCAGGCCGCCCACATCTCCTCCACGCTGATGTGCAGGTCGGCTCGGTGGAAGCTGCTGTGTTTGGCTTTGGAGTCGTGAGACTTCAGATCCTCTCTGAGAAACTGAGGGAGCGGTGAGACAAGTTATTCTTTATTGTGTGTAAAAAGCAGGAGAATAAGGATCCAAGCTTTCTGTCTCACCCCGTCCGTCTCCGTCGTGTCCACCGAGCCGTCGGCGTCGTCGTCCATCAGCTTGTGGATGCTGCAGATCGCCTCGAAACTCAGCAGAGAGTTCTCATCCTCACAGAGCTGCTGGTCCATCGCACACAGAGCTGCAGACAGAAGACAGAAGCAGATCATTGCTCCATCATTACTATTCAACGGTACGGAGCGTGCAACGGGACATTCGGAGGAGAGAAAACGTATGATTATGATTATGAAGATGAAGATGAGGACAAACAACAAGAGGACGAGTTAACGTCGTCTCTGTGTGAAAGAACAGATCACAAGACGTCTCACACGTTGTAGTAATACTCTGAATTCATAAATGACTTCAATAAAAGTACTACAAAGTCACAGTAGTTTATCATTCATCAACATTATTATTAATGTATCTCATTTACTTCTCCTTGCACAAATACCTGCACACGTATATATACACACATATATATACACATATATACACACATATATATACACACACATATATACACACACGTATATATACACACATATATACACACACGTATATACACATATATATACACACATATATACACACATATATATACACACATATATACACACACGTATATATACACACGTATATACACACACATATATACACACACGTATACATACACACACATACATACACACGTATATACACACACGTATATATACACACGTATATATACACACATATATACACACACGTATACATACAC
>JAFEUB010001562.1:127500-135000 GCA_024529925.1 Ophthalmolycus amberensis | reverse complement strand
ACATATATACACACACATATATACACACATATATATACACACACATATATACACGCATATATATACACGCACATATATACACACATATATATACACACATATATATACACGCACATATACACACACGTATATACACACACACGTATATACACACACACATATATACACACATTATTATACACACATTATTACACACACATATATACACACACATATATACACACACATATATACACACACATATATACACACATATATATACACACATATATATACACGCACATATACACACACGTATATACACACACATATATATACACACACATATATATACACACATATATATATACACACACATATACACACACGTATATACACACACACGTATATACACACACATATATACACACATATATACACACATTATTATACACACATTATTACACACACATATATACACACACATATACACACACATATATACACACATATATATACACACATATATATACACACACATATATACACACACACATATACACACACATATATACACACACATATATACACACACATATATACACGCACATATATACACGCATATATATACACGCATATATATACACGCACATATATACACGCACATATATACACACATATATACACACACACATATACACACATTGTAGAAGCCATTACTCTGATTGTGTTTTACCTGTACATTCTATACTTTTGAGGAATTTATAGTCATGCTACCGATTGTACATCAAACCATGCTAATTATGATTTACTGTTGAACCTGCTAAGATGTTACTGCCGTTTATAATGGTTATGACGCAATGATGACGTCAGGGGGCGGTAACTCTTTATGTAGACCTCACCTGAGGACGTGCAGGTGTGTTCGTTCGACTAGAGAGCGGAAGGGCTAACTATTTTCAACGCGCATTAGGCATTACGAAACCGCATTAGGAGACAAAGCGGGTTTTTCTGTTTAAGATTATTTCCATGTATGCTTCTGATGCTGTTCTGGAATAAAAGGAAGATTTGAAATGACACTACGAGAGAATGCGCGTTAATCGACCGACCGCTCCTACAGTAAGTTGAAAATAACCCATCAGGACGCCAGTCAAAGTGGACATGAGAGAACGAGGCCCGGAGTCACGGTCGTTTGGATTGATCTGGACTGCGGCCAGAATGTGATTTCACCGGTACCGTGAGTAAACGAGTGGAGGCGCTGTTTTCTGAACCTGGTTAAGATCAAACATTAAAGCTGACAAAGGAAACGAAGGAAATGTTTGATGAGCAGACAAATAAATCCATAAACTGCCTTTAAATTACGAAACCACTGAAACTATAAACGGCAGGACGCTGATCAATATCGCTGCACGGAAACGGAAACAAAGCACGGCCGTGCGCATGAAAATAAATAAATAAAGAAGTAACCGAAAAACTAACGAATATTCCAACAAAAGGTGTCGGAATTACTTGGAAAAAAACCCTACAAACGAATATTAAAGGCTAAGAACGAACCGATGGCAGAAGGAAGTGAACGGGCAGTCACTGAAGCCGGTGTTACTGAGATGGACGCCGCACAACAAAGGAAAGCGTTTAAATCACTCAGCGCAACACGTAGAGGGAAACTCTCACACTGTACACGGAAAATGAATGAAATAAAGACAATGATGAAAGACGGTGCTGATGTTGATGATGTTAACGAAGCTGCAAATGAATTTCTAAGACTGCTGGATGAATTTAAAGTGTCTCATGAATCTGTTCAGTTATTGCTGCCTGAGGATGTGAGAATGAATGAAGCTTTGGACTGGTATGAGCCAAAAATGGCTGATTACGAAGCTTCTATGGCTAAAGTGGAGCAATGGTTAACACCTCAGCCGGACCCACAGACTCTTGTGCAGGCTGGGGACAGTGTCTCACAGATTGGCTCCAGGAGTTCTAAAGGTTCCAAGAGTTCCAAATCTTCATCTGTGGTTTCAGCACGCATGAAGGTAGCTGCAGACAAAGCTGCTCTGCAGGCCAGAGCTGAAGCTCTTAAAAGGAAACATGAGCTGGAAACCGAGATGCATCAGCTGGGTTTAAAAATGGAAACGGAGAAGCATCAACTAAGTTTAAGAATGGAATCTCTAGACTTGGAAGCAAACATTGCTGCAGCTGATGCGAGGCTAAAGGCTCTGGAGGAATTCGAAAATGATGAAGCATCAGAACCCGGAAAAGAAAGGGAAGAACGGAGACATGCATCTGACCAAACGGAAGAAAGCCTAGCACAGCCGGGGTATGCACGGATGGGAACCATACCTAAAACACCATTACAGAGATTGATGCACGTTCGGTACCGACCACTGACTGGAATCACAAGACCGTCTGAACAACAACCAAGAGCAACAAACCCTCACAGAAGCAGAGCTGTGGTTTCTGATGGACCACGCAGGCGAGGCGAATCCACTCCCAGAAGTGAAATAGCTCAGAGCACCGATCTCACAAACATTAGACAAAGACAGACAGACTTGACGGACCTGCTAGTGACGCAGCAGAAAGAATCTACACTCCCGAGAAGGGAGGTTCCGGTGTTTGACGGCGATCCTCTCGCTTTCAGGCCATTTATGAAGGCTTTTAAGCACAACATCGAGGACAAAACCAACAGTGACGAGGATCGACTGTACTTCCTGGAACAGTATACTGCTGGACAGCCAAAGGAACTAGTTCAAAGCTGCTTTCACATGAACGCCACGACTGGTTACGAGGAAGCAAAGCGCCTGCTTAAATATCACTTTGGTGATGATTTCAAGATCATATCTGCATACGTTGAAAAGGCTTTGAACTGGAACCAAATACGAACAGATGATGGAAAGGCACTTCATAGCTACGCCCTCTATCTAAGAGGCTGTGGTAATGCAGTTCAGGACCTCCCATACAGGTCAGAGCTGGACTCGCCATCTAACATGAAAAGACTTGTTTTCAAACTCCCATTTAAACTTCGAGAGAAATGGCGGTCTGCTGTATGTGACATCACTGAAAGAACACAGCAGAGACCTACATTCCATGACCTTGTGCGGTTTATGGAAAAACAGGTCAGAATCATTCAAGATCCCGTCTTCGGGGATATCCAAGACCCTGCCGGAAGCACAAATGAGAGAGTACCCAAAAGAGACTTACCGTATATGAGAGCTAGCAGCAAGAAAAGCTTTGCTACGACTGTTGTGCCCAAGACAGAAACCAACAAGAACCCTAATGCATGGGAAGGGGCAGACAGACCAGAGGGCAGTCGTACAGCCATGGACGCTTCCGTCAAGCCCTGTGCTTTTTGTAAAGGAAATCATGTGATGGAAACATGTGAAACAATAGCAAGGATTCCCCACAAGGAGAAAATTGAGCTGCTAAAGAAAAATGGACTGTGTTTTGCCTGCTTGGTCAAAGGTCATATGAGTAAAGGATGCAAGAAACGTCTCGTGTGTCGTTCCTGTGAGAAGAAACATCCCACGGTCTTGCATATAGAGAACTTTACTCCAGGAAGTACCAAGCCAGCAGCTAAGCATGACTGGGACACCAGGAGCAATTACATTGCTAGAGTTTCATCAGCAGCCCAAACAGTGGACAGAACCACAGACTACAAGTTAGCCGTGGTACCTGTAAAGATAAAGGCACATAAAGGCAGCTGTTTGATAGAAACCTATGCGTTTCTAGACCCTGGAAGCACTGCTACCTTTGTCACGGAAAAACTGATGGAACAGTTGTCCGTCCGAGGAAAGAAAACAGAGATCTTACTCCGAACAATGGGTCATGAAAAGCCCGTGAAAACTCAGGCAATAAGAGGACTGGAAGTATGCAGCCTGGATGGCAACAGCTTCATAGAGCTTCCTGAAGTCTTCACACAAGATGCCATTCCTGTCAGTCAAGAGAACATTCCTACAGAAATGGACATAAAAGGATGCTCTTATCTAAAGGAGGTCCAACTAAGAACCATCAAGGCAGAGGTAGGCCTATTGATCGGTGCAAATGTCCCAAAGGCTATGGAGCCACTGAGAGTGATCAATAGCCAGGGGGAGGGGCCCTACGCAGTCCTAACAAGCCTAGGTTGGACTATAAATGGACCACTCTGCAGTACCGCACCTATGGATGAGCATGGTCGACCACAGATAACGTCCAATAGAATATCAGTGGCCAAGCTGGAAGAGCTCCTGATACACCAATATAACCAGGACTTCTCAGAGTTGGCCTACAATGAAAAACAAGAACACTCATTTGAAGATAAGAAATTCCTACAAGTGATGAACAACTCGGTCAAAAGGAAAGAAGGCCACTACGAAATACGACTTCCGTTCCGCCAGGATAACATCAGCCTGCCAAATAACAGGAAAATGGCGGAACAAAGAGTATTAAATCTTGCCCGCAGATTCCAGAAAGATGAAGCCTTTCGGAAAGACTATAATGGCTTCATGAGTGATGTCTTGAGGAAAGGACACGCAGAAAGAGTGCCAGAGGAACAGCTCCCTCGGAAAGATGGAAGACTGTGGTACATCCCTCACCATGGTGTCTACCACAAAAGGAAAAAGACAATCCGGGTGGTGTTCGATTGTACCTCCTCATTCCAAGGAACTTCACTGAATCATGAGCTGCTACAGGGTCCTGACCTTACGAACACCTTGCTGGGTGTACTCCTCAGATTCCGACAGGAGCCAGTAGCAGTGATGGGGGACATCGAAGGAATGTTCCATCAAGTAAGAATACCTAAACATGACGTGGACTTCCTCAGATTCCTGTGGTGGCCAGACGGCGACACCAACCAACCGCTAGCAGAGTACCGGATGACGGTGCATCTCTTTGGAGCGGCCTCATCCCCGAGCTGCGCCAATTTCGCACTGAAGCGGACAGCCGATGATAATGAAGGAAAGTGTAGTGCTGAAGTTCTCAACACCATTCGTCACAACTTCTACGTAGACGACTGCCTCAAATCTGTCCGAAGCGAGAGCCAGGCGATCTGTCTGGTGAAAGAGCTCAGATCAGTATGCACCACAGGTGGATTTAGACTCACCAAATGGACCAGTAACAGTCGAGCAGTCCTTGCCTCTGTTCCAGCTGAAGAGAGGGCAAAAGAGGTCAAAGATCTAGACCTCGACAAAGACAAACTGCCGATGGAAAGGGCTCTTGGCATGCGATGGGACATTGAGTCAGACACGTTCTTCTTCGCGATCACCCCGAAACAACAATCGGTCACCCGCAGAAGCATTTTGTCTGTGTTGAACTCAGTATACGATCCTCTTGGGTTCATAGCACCAGTCATGCTGACAGGGAAAGGAATACTGCAGGACCTGTGCAAACTGAATTGTGGATGGGATGAATCGATACCAACTGCTTACACAGAGAGATGGAAGGAGTGGCTTAAAGATCTTAACCTGATTTCCAGTCTAAGAATCAAGAGATGCTTTAAGCCACCAGATTTTGAAGTTACTCGAGCACAGATGCACCACTTCTGCGATGCAAGTGAAAGAGGTTACGGGACAGTCAGCTATTTGAAGCTGACCAGTAACAACGGACTACCTCACATGGTGTTTGTGATCGGGAAGGCAAGAGTTGCACCCTTAAAGGTGGTGACAATCCCAAGACTGGAGCTTGCCAGTGCAGTCCTTGCTGCTAGGATGGACAGGATGTTAAGGAGAGAGCTCGAGTCAACCCTTGGAGACTCAGTTTTCTGGACCGACAGCACCGCCGTATTAAAATATATCCAAAATGACGCCAGAAGGTTTCAGACCTACGTGGCTAACAGAGTGACCACTATTCGGGATCTGACACACAAAGGCCAATGGCGCCACATAAAGACTGGACTCAACCCTGCAGACAATGCATCAAGAGACCCTGGATGACGAAAGTCTCCAAACCACTCTATGCGAAGTAGAGGCAATCAGGAATGACCGGCCCATCACAGTCCTATCTCAGGATGTGAAAGACCCAGAACCCCTGACACCCAACCACCTGCTTCAAATGAAGCGAATGCCGACTCTTCCACCTGGACTCTTTGACAAAAGTGACACCTATTCCAGAAGAAGATGGAAACAGACCCAATATATAGCTGATCTCTTCTGGAAACGCTGGACACGAGAGTACCTCCCATTGCTACAGGAGAGGCAGAAATGGAATGAAACTAAAAGGAATCTAAAGCATGGAGACATAGTGCTGATCATTGATGAGAGCTCACCACGCAACTCCTGGCCCATGGGCAGAATCACGGAAATCTTCCCCGACAAAAAAGGACATGTACGTCGAGTCAAGATCAGGACACAAAATGGCACCTTGGAAAGGCCCATCACAAAGCTGTGCCTTCTACAGAACATGACTTGATGAGACAAGTCCCTTTTGCCCTTTTTCATATTTGACACTTGAAGAGACTTTAGTTGAACCTTTTCTCTCCTTTTTTCTTCTCTTCTCAAAAACCTTTTTCGTTGAACCTTTTGCCGAGATCCTATGAACTTGTTTTGCGAAATGGACTAGCGGAAACTAAATGGATTACATTTTTGGGCTTATTTTTGAAATTCTATGGACACGTGATAGTCTTGAATATTGTCACAAAGGACTCTTAAGAATAGGCTTCCTATGTATAAATGTATGAATTGCCCTATACCGGTCAATTAGGGGCCGGAGTGTAGAAGCCATTACTCTGATTGTGTTTTACCTGTACATTCTATACTTTTGAGGAATTTATAGTCATGCTACCGATTGTACATCAAACCATGCTAATTATGATTTACTGTTGAACCTGCTAAGATGTTACTGCCGTTTATAATGATTATGACGCAATGATGACGTCAGGGGGCGGAACTCTTTATGTAGACCTCACCTGAGGACGTGCAGGTGTGTTCGTTCGACTAGAGAGCGGAAGGGCTAACTATTTTCAACGCGCATTAGGCATTACGAAACCGCATTAGGAGACAAAGCGGGTTTTTCTGTTTAAGATTATTTCCATGTATGCTTCTGATGCTGTTCTGTAATAAAAGGAAGATTTGAAATGACACTACGAGAGAATGCGCGTTAATCGACCGACCGCTCCTACACACATATATATACACACACATATATACACACACATATATACACACACATATACACACACACACATATATACACACATATATATACACGCACATATATACACACATATATATACACACACACATATATACACACACATATATACACGCATATATATACACGCACATATATACACACACATATATACACACATATATATACACACACATATACACACATATATATACACACACATATATACACACATATATATACACGCACATATATACACGCACATATATACACGCACATATATACACGCACATATATACACGCACATACACACACGCACATACACACACGCACATACACACACACGCACATACACACACACGCACATACACACACACGTATATACACACACACATATATACACACATATATATACACACATATATACACACA
>JAFEUB010001562.1:120000-125000 GCA_024529925.1 Ophthalmolycus amberensis | reverse complement strand
ACACACATATATATACACACACATATATATACACACATATATATATACACACACATATACACACACGTATATACACACACACGTATATACACACACATATATACACACATATATACACACATTATTATACACACATTATTACACACACATATATACACACACATATACACACACATATATACACACATATATATACACACATATATATACACACACATATATACACACACACATATACACACACATATATACACACACATATATACACACACATATATACACGCACATATATACATGCATATATATACACGCATATATATACACGCACATATATACACGCACATATATACACACATATATACACACACACATATACACACATTGTAGAAGCCATTACTCTGATTGTGTTTTACCTGTACATTCTATACTTTTGAGGAATTTATAGTCATGCTACCGATTGTACATCAAACCATGCTAATTATGATTTACTGTTGAACCTGCTAAGATGTTACTGCCGTTTATAATGGTTATGACGCAATGATGACGTCAGGGGGCGGTAACTCTTTATGTAGACCTCACCTGAGGACGTGCAGGTGTGTTCGTTCGACTAGAGAGCGGAAGGGCTAACTATTTTCAACGCGCATTAGGCATTACGAAACCGCATTAGGAGACAAAGCGGGTTTTTCTGTTTAAGATTATTTCCATGTATGCTTCTGATGCTGTTCTGGAATAAAAGGAAGATTTGAAATGACACTACGAGAGAATGCGCGTTAATCGACCGACCGCTCCTACAGTAAGTTGAAAATAACCCATCAGGACGCCAGTCAAAGTGGACATGAGAGAACGAGGCCCGGAGTCACGGTCGTTTGGATTGATCTGGACTGCGGCCAGAATGTGATTTCACCGGTACCGTGAGTAAACGAGTGGAGGCGCTGTTTTCTGAACCTGGTTAAGATCAAACATTAAAGCTGACAAAGGAAACGAAGGAAATGTTTGATGAGCAGACAAATAAATCCATAAACTGCCTTTAAATTACGAAACCACTGAAACTATAAACGGCAGGACGCTGATCAATATCGCTGCACGGAAACGGAAACAAAGCACGGCCGTGCGCATGAAAATAAATAAATAAAGAAGTAACCGAAAAACTAACGAATATTCCAACAAAAGGTGTCGGAATTACTTGGAAAAAAACCCTACAAACGAATATTAAAGGCTAAGAACGAACCGATGGCAGAAGGAAGTGAACGGGCAGTCACTGAAGCCGGTGTTACTGAGATGGACGCCGCACAACAAAGGAAAGCGTTTAAA
The DNA here is from genome assembly GCA_024529925.1 of Ophthalmolycus amberensis. Lineage (NCBI taxonomy): Eukaryota > Metazoa > Chordata > Actinopteri > Perciformes > Zoarcidae > Ophthalmolycus > Ophthalmolycus amberensis. The sequence goes on along the minus strand of JAFEUB010001562.1, from coordinate 123,689 downwards.
TCACTCAGCGCAACACGTAGAGGGAAACTCTCACACTGTACACGGAAAATGAATGAAATAAAGACAATGATGAAAGACGGTGCTGATGTTGATGATGTTAACGAAGCTGCAAATGAATTTCTAAGACTGCTGGATGAATTTAAAGTGTCTCATGAATCTGTTCAGTTATTGCTGCCTGAGGATGTGAGAATGAATGAAGCTTTGGACTGGTATGAGCCAAAAATGGCTGATTACGAAGCTTCTATGGCTAAAGTGGAGCAATGGTTAACACCTCAGCCGGACCCACAGACTCTTGTGCAGGCTGGGGACAGTGTCTCACAGATTGGCTCCAGGAGTTCTAAAGGTTCCAAGAGTTCCAAATCTTCATCTGTGGTTTCAGCACGCATGAAGGTAGCTGCAGACAAAGCTGCTCTGCAGGCCAGAGCTGAAGCTCTTAAAAGGAAACATGAGCTGGAAACCGAGATGCATCAGCTGGGTTTAAAAATGGAAACGGAGAAGCATCAACTAAGTTTAAGAATGGAATCTCTAGACTTGGAAGCAAACATTGCTGCAGCTGATGCGAGGCTAAAGGCTCTGGAGGAATTCGAAAATGATGAAGCATCAGAACCCGGAAAAGAAAGGGAAGAACGGAGACATGCATCTGACCAAACGGAAGAAAGCCTAGCACAGCCGGGGTATGCACGGATGGGAACCATACCTAAAACACCATTACAGAGATTGATGCACGTTCGGTACCGACCACTGACTGGAATCACAAGACCGTCTGAACAACAACCAAGAGCAACAAACCCTCACAGAAGCAGAGCTGTGGTTTCTGATGGACCACGCAGGCGAGGCGAATCCACTCCCAGAAGTGAAATAGCTCAGAGCACCGATCTCACAAACATTAGACAAAGACAGACAGACTTGACGGACCTGCTAGTGACGCAGCAGAAAGAATCTACACTCCCGAGAAGGGAGGTTCCGGTGTTTGACGGCGATCCTCTCGCTTTCAGGCCATTTATGAAGGCTTTTAAGCACAACATCGAGGACAAAACCAACAGTGACGAGGATCGACTGTACTTCCTGGAACAGTATACTGCTGGACAGCCAAAGGAACTAGTTCAAAGCTGCTTTCACATGAACGCCACGACTGGTTACGAGGAAGCAAAGCGCCTGCTTAAATATCACTTTGGTGATGATTTCAAGATCATATCTGCATACGTTGAAAAGGCTTTGAACTGGAACCAAATACGAACAGATGATGGAAAGGCACTTCATAGCTACGCCCTCTATCTAAGAGGCTGTGGTAATGCAGTTCAGGACCTCCCATACAGGTCAGAGCTGGACTCGCCATCTAACATGAAAAGACTTGTTTTCAAACTCCCATTTAAACTTCGAGAGAAATGGCGGTCTGCTGTATGTGACATCACTGAAAGAACACAGCAGAGACCTACATTCCATGACCTTGTGCGGTTTATGGAAAAACAGGTCAGAATCATTCAAGATCCCGTCTTCGGGGATATCCAAGACCCTGCCGGAAGCACAAATGAGAGAGTACCCAAAAGAGACTTACCGTATATGAGAGCTAGCAGCAAGAAAAGCTTTGCTACGACTGTTGTGCCCAAGACAGAAACCAACAAGAACCCTAATGCATGGGAAGGGGCAGACAGACCAGAGGGCAGTCGTACAGCCATGGACGCTTCCGTCAAGCCCTGTGCTTTTTGTAAAGGAAATCATGTGATGGAAACATGTGAAACAATAGCAAGGATTCCCCACAAGGAGAAAATTGAGCTGCTAAAGAAAAATGGACTGTGTTTTGCCTGCTTGGTCAAAGGTCATATGAGTAAAGGATGCAAGAAACGTCTCGTGTGTCGTTCCTGTGAGAAGAAACATCCCACGGTCTTGCATATAGAGAACTTTACTCCAGGAAGTACCAAGCCAGCAGCTAAGCATGACTGGGACACCAGGAGCAATTACATTGCTAGAGTTTCATCAGCAGCCCAAACAGTGGACAGAACCACAGACTACAAGTTAGCCGTGGTACCTGTAAAGATAAAGGCACATAAAGGCAGCTGTTTGATAGAAACCTATGCGTTTCTAGACCCTGGAAGCACTGCTACCTTTGTCACGGAAAAACTGATGGAACAGTTGTCCGTCCGAGGAAAGAAAACAGAGATCTTACTCCGAACAATGGGTCATGAAAAGCCCGTGAAAACTCAGGCAATAAGAGGACTGGAAGTATGCAGCCTGGATGGCAACAGCTTCATAGAGCTTCCTGAAGTCTTCACACAAGATGCCATTCCTGTCAGTCAAGAGAACATTCCTACAGAAATGGACATAAAAGGATGCTCTTATCTAAAGGAGGTCCAACTAAGAACCATCAAGGCAGAGGTAGGCCTATTGATCGGTGCAAATGTCCCAAAGGCTATGGAGCCACTGAGAGTGATCAATAGCCAGGGGGAGGGGCCCTACGCAGTCCTAACAAGCCTAGGTTGGACTATAAATGGACCACTCTGCAGTACCGCACCTATGGATGAGCATGGTCGACCACAGATAACGTCCAATAGAATATCAGTGGCCAAGCTGGAAGAGCTCCTGATACACCAATATAACCAGGACTTCTCAGAGTTGGCCTACAATGAAAAACAAGAACACTCATTTGAAGATAAGAAATTCCTACAAGTGATGAACAACTCGGTCAAAAGGAAAGAAGGCCACTACGAAATACGACTTCCGTTCCGCCAGGATAACATCAGCCTGCCAAATAACAGGAAAATGGCGGAACAAAGAGTATTAAATCTTGCCCGCAGATTCCAGAAAGATGAAGCCTTTCGGAAAGACTATAATGGCTTCATGAGTGATGTCTTGAGGAAAGGACACGCAGAAAGAGTGCCAGAGGAACAGCTCCCTCGGAAAGATGGAAGACTGTGGTACATCCCTCACCATGGTGTCTACCACAAAAGGAAAAAGACAATCCGGGTGGTGTTCGATTGTACCTCCTCATTCCAAGGAACTTCACTGAATCATGAGCTGCTACAGGGTCCTGACCTTACGAACACCTTGCTGGGTGTACTCCTCAGATTCCGACAGGAGCCAGTAGCAGTGATGGGGGACATCGAAGGAATGTTCCATCAAGTAAGAATACCTAAACATGACGTGGACTTCCTCAGATTCCTGTGGTGGCCAGACGGCGACACCAACCAACCGCTAGCAGAGTACCGGATGACGGTGCATCTCTTTGGAGCGGCCTCATCCCCGAGCTGCGCCAATTTCGCACTGAAGCGGACAGCCGATGATAATGAAGGAAAGTGTAGTGCTGAAGTTCTCAACACCATTCGTCACAACTTCTACGTAGACGACTGCCTCAAATCTGTCCGAAGCGAGAGCCAGGCGATCTGTCTGGTGAAAGAGCTCAGATCAGTATGCACCACAGGTGGATTTAGACTCACCAAATGGACCAGTAACAGTCGAGCAGTCCTTGCCTCTGTTCCAGCTGAAGAGAGGGCAAAAGAGGTCAAAGATCTAGACCTCGACAAAGACAAACTGCCGATGGAAAGGGCTCTTGGCATGCGATGGGACATTGAGTCAGACACGTTCTTCTTCGCGATCACCCCGAAACAACAATCGGTCACCCGCAGAAGCATTTTGTCTGTGTTGAACTCAGTATACGATCCTCTTGGGTTCATAGCACCAGTCATGCTGACAGG
>JAFEUB010001562.1:102500-112500 GCA_024529925.1 Ophthalmolycus amberensis | reverse complement strand
TCAGAGACGAGAGTCTATTTCTGTCTCCTCCAGGAAGCTGTGGTGAGCTGCTAGCAGCTAGCTCCTACGCTATCTCTCCACACACACACACACACACACACACAGTCACACACACACAGTCACACACACACACACACACACACAGTCACACACACACACACACACAGTCACACATACACACACACACAGTCACACACACACACACACAGTCACACATATACACACACACACACACAGTCACACACACACACACACAGTCACACATACACACACACAGTCACACACACACACACACAGTCACACATACACACACACACACACACACAGTCACACACACACAGTCACACACACACACGCACACAGTCACACATACACACACACACACACACACAGTCACACACACATACACACACACACACACACACAGTCACACACACACACAGTCACACACACACACACACACAGTCACACATACACACACACACTCACACTCACACACACAGTCACACACACACACAGTCACACACACAGTCACACACACACAGTCACACACACATACACACACACACACACAGTCACACACACACACACACACACACAGTCACACATACACTCACACGTCCACACTCACACACACAGTCACACACACACACAGTCACACACACAGTCACACACACAGTCACACACACAGTCACACACACACACAGTCACACACACAGTCACACACACACAGTCACACACACACACACACACAGTCACGATGTCAAAACTTGTTCTAAGAACTAATGTGTGAATTACGAAAAGAAAAATGAAAGAGACAATACTTCACTTCCATTCTCATATGACCATATTATCATATGGTCATATGGTCATATTATCATATGGTCATATGATCATATGGTCATATGGTCATATTATCATATGGTCATATTATCATAACCAGACTAGTTCTGTGGTTTCAGCCATCAGGAGTCCAACTTGTTTCAATGAGCACTAATACAATGATGCAGAATTATCTGTTAGCTCCTGTTTGAAATGTATTTGATCACTTTGATACTGAAGAAAACGTCTCAAGCAAGTTCTGCAGCGTTTTACTGTGATTTTTATGTGGATTCATGGACGTTTATGGAAACAACACAAACACACACATGCACACACACGCACAGGAAGCTAGTTTCCTACCTGAGGCTGCGTTACTGTTGGGTGGGTGATGATGATGATGATGGGGGTCCAGGTGGGCGTGGTCACTTCTGCCCAATGAACTGTGAGCCCAGACACACACACTCAGCACACACACGAGCCGCACACACACACCCTCCATGTCTGCAGAGAGAAGGTGTTCAAACTTTAAACATTTCAAAATAAAAGCAGTTTGATGTTATTTTGTCATCGTTTTCCGTCTCTTTGAAGTTGTTTTCCGTCTCTTTGTGGTAGTTTTGTGTCTCTTCATGGTAGTTTTGTGTCTCTTTGTGCTTGTTTTGTGTCTCTATGGTAGTTTTGTGTCTCTTTGTGGTTGTTTTGTGTCTTTGTGGTAGTTTTGTGTCTCTTTGTAGTAGTTTTGTGTCTCTGTGGTAGTTTTGTGTCTCTTTGTGGTTGTTTTGTGTATCTATGGTAGTTTTGTGTATCTATGGTAGTTTTGTGTCTCTTTGTGGTAGTTTTGTGTCTCTTTGTGGTTGTTTTGTGCCTCTTTGTGGTTGTTTTGTGTATCTATGGTAGTTTTGTGTATCTATGGTAGTTTTGTGTCTCTTTGTGGTAGTTTTGTGTCTCTTTGTGGTTGTTTTGTGTCTCTTTGTGGTAGTTGTGTGTCTCTTTGTGGTTGTTTTGTGTCTCTTTGTGGTTGTTTTGTCTCTTTGTGGTAGTTTTGTGTCTCTTTGTGGTTGTTTTGTGTATCTATGGTAGTTTTGTGTCTCTTTATGGTAGTGTTGTGTCTCTTTGTGGTTGTTTTGTGTCTCTTTATGGTAGTGTTGTGTCTCTTTGTGGTAGTTTTGTGTCTCTTTGTGGTCGTTTTGTGTCTCTCTGTGGTAGTTTTGTGTATCTATGGTAGTTTTGTGTCTCTTTGTGGTAGTTTTGTGTCTCTGTGGTAGTTTTGTGTCTCTTTGTGGTAGTTTTGAGTCTTTATGGTTGTTTTGTGTCTCTTTATGGTAGTTTTGTGTCTCTTTGTGGTTGTTTTGTGTATCTATGGTAGTTTTGTGTCCCTTTGTGGTTGTTTTGTGTCTCTTTGTGGTTGTTTTGTGTATCAATGGTCGTTTTGTGTCTCTTTGTGGTTGTTTTGTGTCTCCTTGTGGTTGTGTTGTGTCTCTATGGTAGTTTTGTGTCTCTTTGTGGTTGTTTTGTGTCTCTTCGTGGTTGTTTTGTGTCTCTTTGTAGTAGTTTTGTGTCTCTTTGTAGTAGTTTTGTGTCTCTTTGTGGTAGTTTTGTGTCTCTTTGTGGTAGTTTTGTGTCTCTTTGTGGTAGTTTTGTGTCTCTTTGTGGTTGTTTTGTGTCTCTAGGGTAGTTTTGTGTCTTTGTGGTAGTTTTGTGTCTCTTGGTAGTAGTTTTGTGTCTCTATGGTAGTTTTGTGTCTCTTTGTGGTTGTTTTGTGTATCTATGGTAGTTTTGTGTCTCTTTATGGTAGTGTTGTGTCTCTTTGTGGTAGTGTTGTGTCTCTTTGTGGTTGTTTTGTGTCTCCTTGTGGTTGTGTTGTGTCTCTATGGTAGTTTTATGTCTATTTGTGGTTGTTTTGTGTCTCTTTATGGTAGTTTTGTGTCTCTCTGTGGTAGTTTTGTGTATCTATGGTTGTTTTGTGTGTCTTTGTGGTAGTTTTGTGTATCTATGGTAGTTTTGTGTCTCTTTGTGGTTGTTTTGTGTCTCTTTGTGGTAGTGTTGTGTCTCTTTGTGGTAGTTTTGTGTCTCTTTGTGGTAGTTTTGAGTCTTTATGGTTGTTTTGTGTCTCTTCATGGTAGTTTTGTGTCTCTTTGTGGTAGTTTTGTGTCTCTTTGTGGTTGTGTTGTGTCTCTTTGTGGTTGTGTTGTGTCTCTATGGTAGTTTTGTGTCTCTTTGTGGTAGTTTTGTGTCTCTTTGTGGTTGTTTTGTGTCTCTATGGTAGTTTTGTGTCTCTTTGTAGTAGTTTTGTGTCTCTTTGTGGTAGTTTTGTGTCTCCTTGTGGTTGTGTTGTGTCGCTATGGTAGTTTTGTGTCTCTTTGTGGTTGTTTTGTGTCTCTTTATGGTAGTTTTGTGTCTCTTTGTGGTTGTTTTGTGTCTTTGCGGTAGTTTTGTGTCTCTTTGCAGTAGTTTTGTGTCTCTATGGTAGTATTGTGTCTCTTTGTGGTTGTTTTGTGTATCTATGGTAGTTTTGTGTCTCTTTGTGGTTGTTTTGTGTATCTATGGTCGTTTTGTGTCTCTTTGTGGTTGTTTTGTGTCTCTTTGTGGTAGTTTTGTGTCTCTTTGTGGTTGTTTTGTGTCACCTTGTGGTTGTGTTGTGTCTCTATGGTAGTTTTGTGTCTCTTTGTGGTTGTTTTGTGTATCTATGGTAGTTTTGTGTCTCTTTGTGGTTGTTTTGTGTCTCCTTGTGGTTGTTTTGTGTCTCCTTGTGGTTGTGTTGTGTCTCTATGGTAGTTTTGTGTCTCTTTGTGGTAGTTCTGTGTCTCTTTGTGGTAGTTCTGTGTCTCTTTGTGGTAGTTCTGTGTATCTATGGTTGTTTTGTGTGTCTTTGTGGTAGTTTTGTGTCTCTTTATGGTAGTTCTGTGTCTCTTTGTGGTAGTTTTGTGTATCTATGGTTGTTTTGTGTGTCTTTGTGGTAGGTTTGTGTATCTATGGTAGTTTTGTGTCTCTTTGTGGTTGTTTTGTGTCTCTTTGTGGTAGTTTTGTGTCTCTTTATGGTAGTTTTGTGTCTCTTTGTGGTAGTTTTGTGTATCTATGGTTGTTTTGAGTCTTTATGGTAGCGTTGTCTCTTTGTGGTTGTTTTGTGTCTCTTTGTGGTTGTTTTGTGTCTTTGTGGTTGTTTTGAGTCTTTATGGTAGTTTTGTGTCTCTTTGTGGTGGTTTTGTGTCTCTTTATGGTTGTTTTGTGTCTCTTTATGGTAGTTTTGTGTCTCTTTGTGGTTGTTTTGAGTCTTTATGGTAGTTTTGTGTCTCTTTGTGGTGGTTTTGTGTCTCTTTATGGTTGTTTTGTGTCTCTTTATGGTAGTTTTGTGTCTCTTTGTGGTGGTTTTGTGTCTCTTTATGGTTGTTTTGTGTCTCTTTATGGTTGTTTTGTGTCTCTTTATGGTAGTGTTGTCTCTTTGTGGTAGTTTTGTGTATCTATGGTTGTTTTGTGTCTCTTTATGGTAGTGTTGTGTCTCTTTGTGGTTGTTTTGTGTCTCTTTATGGTAGTGTTGTGTCTCTTTATGGTAGTTTTGTGTCTCTTTGTGGTAGTTGTGTATCTATGGTTGTTTTGTGTATCTATGGTAGTTTTGTGTCTCTTTGTGGTAGTTTTGTGTCTCTTTGTGGTTGTTGTGTATCTATGGGTTGTTTTGTGTGTCTTTGTGGATCTATGGTAGTTTTGTGTCTCTTTGTGGTTGTTTTGTGTCTCTATGGTAGTTTTGTGTCTCTTTGTGGTTGGTTTGTGTCTCCTTGTGGTTGTGTTGTGTCTCTATGGTAGTTTTGTGTCTCTTTGTGGTTGTTGAGTCTTTATGGTAGTTTTGTGTCTCTTAATGGTAGTTTTGTGTCTCTTTGTGGTTGTTTTGTGTCTCTTTGTGGTTGTTTTGAGTCTTTATGGTAGTTTTGTGTCTCTTTGTGGTAGTTTTGTGTCTCTTAATGGTAGTTTTGTGTCTCTTTGTGGTTGTTTTGTGTCTCTTTGTGGTTGTTTTGAGTCTTTATGGTAGTTTTGTGGCTCATTGTGGTGGTTTTGTGTCTCTTTATGGTTGTTTTGTGTCTCTTTATGGTAGTGTTGTGTCTCTTTGTGGTAGTTTTGTGTATCTATGGTTGTTTTGTGTCTCTTTATGGTAGTGTTGTGTCTCTTTATGGTAGTGTTGTGTCTCTTTGTGGTTGTTTTGTGTCTCTTTGTGGTTGTTTTGTGTCTATTTGTGGTTGTTTTGTCTTTATGGTAGTTTTGTGTCTCTTTGTGGTGGTTTTGTGTCTCTTCATGGTTGTTTTGTGTCTCTTTATGGTTGTTTTGTGTCTCTTTATGGTAGTGTTGTGTGTCTTTGTGGTTTTTTGTGTCTCTTTATGGTAGTTTTGTGTCTCTTTATGGTAGTTTTGTGTCTCTTTGTGGTTGTTTTGAGTCTTTATGGTAGTTTTGTGTCTCTTTGTGGTAGTTTTGTGTCTCTTTGTGGTAGTTTTGTGTATCTATGGTTGTTTTGTGTATCTATGGTAGTTGTGTGTCTCTTTGTGGTAGTTTTGTGTCTCTTTATGGTTGTTTTGAGTCTTTATGGTAGTGTTGTGTCTCTTTGTGTTTGTTTTGTGTCTCTTTGTGGTTGTTTTGTGTCTCTTTATGGTAGTTTAGTGTCTCTTTGTGGTTGTTTTGAGTCTTTATGGTAGTTTTGTGTCTCTTTGTGGTGGTTTTGTGTCTCTTTATGGTAGTTTTGTGTCTCTTTGTGGTAGTTTTGTGTGTCTATGGTTGTTTTGTGTCTCTTTAAAGTAGTCGTGTCTGTGTCTCTCTCGTCTCTCTGAGAGATTAGAGGATGTTACACAAGTTCATCATCATCACGGATAACATCGATGGAACCAAATAACTTCCAGAATAATCAGAATCTTCTTAAACATTTAAATAATCGCTGGATTTATATCAACAAAATGTTTGTCTTTGAAAACCATATGTCAGAGTGTAAGTGCTTTATATATGTACTTCTTTAAGTTCATAAATGAAGTGACATTTCTAAATCTTTATTGACAGCAATGATTATATTATAGTATTAAACTCGAGGAGACAGTTTGTGTGTTCTGGTTCTTTGAGACAATATTTGCTGAAACAACACGAGGAGGCGTTCACTGTCTTCTGTTTATCTAAGCTACCCGGAACAACAACATCAACTCAGAAATATCTTCTTTTTTTTAAACTGTAAATTACTTCATAAACTCCACATTAACATCACCTCAAACAGCACGCGCCCAAAATCACTCAAACATCACTCCACGAGGGATTTTATCATTTCCATTTCAACTTCAGTGTTTCATTAAATCTGCATCTGAAGACTTCTTCTTCTTCGTCTTCTGTTTTAGGTATTTTATAAATAAATGAAGTGAACCTCCCAGAGGTTAGAGGTCACACAGCTGTTCAGTTTCACATCGAAACAAACACGTTTTACTCCCGAAAATCTGCAGAAGAAGAAGAAGCAGAAGAAGCAGAAGAAGAAGAAGGCATCTGAAGACGCCGCTCTCACCTCTGCAGCAGCTGCTCCTCTAGTCCATCGATGGACTGATGACTGATCAGGAGGTCTTGATGATGAAGATGATGAAACACTTCGATCCTCAGTTCTTCAGCGCGAGACTCAAAACTTCAACAAACTGCTGCTGAGAGAAAAGAAACACGAGGAGTTCCGCCTATGGTGCGTTCACGGACCCGATAAAAGCTCCGAATTCAGAGAGAGAGGAAGAAAAACATAATCTGTATAGTTTTATTGTGGAGCAGAAATAATGTGTTAAATTAATAGAATCTACAACTATCTGACAATAAATACAAACAATGTTTTCTGATTCCAGCTTCTCAGATGTTTCTTTCTCATAAAGAATAAAACAAGCAACGAGTTGATGAATCACGTTGATCAATGTGACATTTTAAAGACAAAATGATTTATCAATAAAATAATCTGAACATAAGGAATAAAATAATTATTAGTTGCAGCTTCATTTGCTCTCCTTTACTGACCTTTTTCATTTAATTCTTCCTTTTATTTAAACTGAATCACGTTTCTCTAAAGCAGGATATTATGTTAATCAGCACATCATAATAATTAGGATACTTCTCATTAACTGTCAGTTAAAACAATAAGTCTTGATCCCAAAATAAGGGCGGAGAGGTGGAATCATATTATTATATAATGTGTTGTATCATATCTCATCCTATAGTTTATAATGTATCGTGTATCATGAAGAGGCCCACGGAACCTTCACGATTTGAAGTCTGTTTGTGTGGAAGAATGGACCAAAACCGCACCTGAGCAATGCATGCGACTAGTTTCTCCATACAGGAGGCGTCTTGAAGCGTCATTACCAGCAAAGGCTTTTGTACGAAGTAGTTAATCAATTTCAGTACGCGTGTTCAATACTTTTTCCCTGTGGCATTCCATTTTATTGCACATAACTTAATTTCTGAACTTATTTGTATGTGTGGATTAGTTGGGTTGTTACCGACATCTGGTGAAGAGTTCATGTCAACATCACCTTTAGAAACATATTTACTGAGAAAAATGGTGACGTGTTCAATACTTATTTTACCCGCTGTATATCTATATATATCTATATATATCTATATATATATCTATATATATATATATATATATAGATATATATCTATATATATCTATATATATCTATATATATATCTATATATATATATATGTTCAGATGTTCGTCTGAAGAAACCGGATGTTGTCTCACGTTAATGTTTCCGCTAACTTTCAAAGTCCTTCGCTCGCTCCCGATCTGTGCGTTTAAATGCGTTTACGGTGAATGTCAGCATGTAGGTGCACTAACATGTGAGTGTCTGCTGAGTTGACCACGGAGATCTGAGTGTCTGCTGACTTTACCGCAGCGATGTCCAGTCGTCTCCAGGGAGAGCAGCGGAAGTCGCCTTTTCTCTACGGCAACCCTGAAGGGACATCATATCTCTAATACAAAACCATAAACATGAGACAGTCTGACTATAGGATGTTTGCTGGCTTTATCCCACTGTTCTTGTCTTCCTCTTGTTGTTATGTTTATGTATTGTCTCTTGTCTTTCAATAAAAATAAATAAATTATAATAAATTTTTAAAATGCGTTAACGCGCGATAAAATAATTGTCGGCGTTAATTAATGAATGCGTTAACGCGAAATTAACGCACTAACTTGCCCAGCACTAATATTTATATATATATATACATATATATCTATAGATATTTATATCATTCTAGAAAACATTTTATTGTGAAAATTGTCACATAATTCTTTCCAAATGAATGTTAGACTAATAAAAACGTATATAAACAAAAAACAAATCATCATACAAACTTCATTTAAAATGATGTTTCTTGTTGATAGAGACCTCGTACTTCATCACATCAATTAATTACAGAAAGAAAGTCGTGCATATACATAAAAACACATTAGTCATGATAAGCTTCAGACTCAGGTCGTCGTTCCTGAATCTTCCATTACCTTTCTTCGGTTGTCTATTTTCCGACAGCACTGGAAAGCAGCGTGCGTCGCAGCGGTGTGATGGCGCCACCCTGCGGTCAGAGAGAAGAAGTGCAGGTAAAGCTTCAGTTAGGATTCCCTTCAGATGTTTCAGTGAGCGAACATCCTCACAGCTGATCTGAGATCAGAGCTGAGAGTCTGAAGCTGAAGTGATGACGTGATAAACAAAATAAAACGTTTACATGACGATAATTAAACAGTGTAAGAGTCTATAAATGGCACATTTCAGACTCCAAATACTGAAATACTACTCCAAAACACAAACTAATGTATGAAGTGATGGTTGACATTTGTTGTTGGAAAGTCAAAAGACTACAAAGAGAGTCAAAACAAACAAGCTCACACCTCAAAAGGACACACAATGACCGTAAAGGGACCGAAAACAAGCACAAAGGGACACATAACGAGCACAAAGGGACAGAAAACAAGCACAAAGGGACACACAATTATCACAAAGGGACAGAAAACGACCACAAAGGGACACAAAATGATCACAAAGGGACACATAACGAGCACAAAGGGACACAAAATGATCGCAAACGGACACATAACGAGCACAAAGGGACAGAAAACAAGCACAAAGGGACACATAACGAGCACAAAGGGACACAAAATTATCACAAAGGGACACATAACGAGCACAAAGGGACACAAAATGATCGCAAACGGACACATAACGAGCACAAAGGGACAGAAAACAAGCACAAAGGGACACACAATTATCACAAAGGGACACATAACGAGCACAAAGGGACACAAAATGATCGCAAACGGACACATAACGAGCACAAAGGGACAGAAAACAAGCACAAAGGGACACATAACGAGCACAAAGGGACAGAAAACAAGCACAAAGGGACACATAACGAGCACAAAGGGACACAAAATTATCGCAAAGGGACACATAACGAGCACAAAGGGACACAAAATGATCGCAAAGGGACACATAACGAGCACAAAGGGACAGAAAACAAGCACAAAGGGACACATAACGAGCACAAAGGGAGATAAAATTATCGCAAAGGGACACATAACGAGCACAAAGGGACACAAAATTATCGCAAAGGGACACATAACGAGCACAAAGGGACAGAAAACAAGCACAAAGGGACACACAATTATCACAAAGGGACACAACGAGCACAAAGGGACAGAAAACAAGCACAAAGGGACACATAACGAGCACAAAGGGACACAAAATGATCGCAAAGGGACACATAACGAGCACAAAGGGACACAAAATTATCGCAAAGGGACACATAACGAGCACAAAGGGACACAAAATTATCGCAAAGGGACACATAACGAGCACAAAGGGACACATAACGAGCACAAAGGGACAGAAAACAAGCACAAAGGGACACACAATTATCACAAAGGGACAGAAAACGACCACAAAGGGACACAAAATGATCACAAAGGGACACATAACGAGCACAAAGGGACACAAAATGATCGCAAACGGACACATAACGAGCACAAAGGGACAGAAAACAAGCACAAAGGGACACATAACGAGCACAAAGGGACACAAAATTATCGCAAAGGGACACATAACGAGCACAAAGGGACACATAACGAGCACAAAGGGACACAAAATGATCGCAAAGGGACACATAACGAGCACAAAGGGACAGAAAACAAGCACA
>JAFEUB010001562.1:85000-97500 GCA_024529925.1 Ophthalmolycus amberensis | reverse complement strand
TGGTTGGTCTGATATTCTCTTGTGCTTTAGTCCTGGTTGGTCTGATATTCTCTTGTGCTTTAGTCCTGGTTGGTCTGATATTGTCTTGTGCTTTAGTCCTGGTTGGTCTGATATTGTCTTGTGCTTTAGTCCTGGTTGGTCTGATATTCTCTTGTGCTTTAGTCCTGGTTGGTCTGATATTCTCTTGTGCTTTAGTCCTGGTTGGTCTGATATTCTCTTGTGCTTTAGTCCTGGTTGGTCTGATATTGTCTTGTGCTTTAGTCCTGGTTGGTCTGATATTCTCTTGTGCTTTAGTCCTGGTTGGTCTGATATTCTCTTGTGCCTTAGTCCTGTTTGGTCTGATATTCTCTTGTGCTTTAGTCCTGTTTGGTCTGATATTCTCTTGTGCTTTAGTCCTGGTTGGGTCCAGTAGTCTTTGGTATGTTAGCCCTAATTTGTCCCAATATTCTGTGGCCTTGTAGACCTGGTTTGGTTTGGTATTCTTTGGTTTGGTGGTTGTTGGCCAGTATTATCTGCTGTTTTCTTCCTGATTTGGTCCACTGTTGTCTGGTACGTTAGTCCAGGCCCAATATTCTGTCGTGTTTAAACCCTGGTTTGGTTTGATATTCCCAGATATTTTAGTCCAGGTTTGGTCCAATATTCTTTGGCGTTTTTGTCTTAGTTTGTTCTGATATTCTCTGGTGTTAAGTCCTAGTTTGGTCCATTATCGGTTGGTGTTTTAGTCCTAGACCTGGTCTAACAGTCTTTGTTGTTTTGGCCCTGATTTGATCCAGTTTAAAACCAGAACTATGTTTTTGATGTCCTCAGTGATTTACAAACCAGGATCTCTTTGGCTCTGGTATTAACGTCTTGAGTGTTTGAGTATAAACTAACCAGTCAGACTGTCTCAGTAAACACATGTCCTTCACACAGGCTTCTGCTGGATGAACACAGCGTCCTGTTTCGGTTTCAACACAGACCAGTTCCTCTTTGGGCTGTTGGGGGGGTTCGGAAACGCTGCATGCTTAAGGTAGATGTGGAGGACTTTAACTCTGTCAGACTCAGTCAGCTGACTTTGTCAGTAATAACAAATGTAAATGTAAATTTGGGAACATGGCTCTTTTACTGAAAAGAAGAAACTCAAACAAACATGATCAGCAACATTATAAGCGAACTGTCTGCAGACCCACTTCCTGCTTCATTGCTGACCCTCTGCTTCTACTGTCATGGTGCAGTTAGTCTTCCTGTGACATGAGGGGGTAGTTGTTACTCTCAGTATGACTTTCAATCACCGTGGTTTAGATAATCTCAATAAACTGTTGGGTTTGTTTCCAACCTTTGTGATCGTCTGATCAGCTTGTGTGTCTGACCTGTGACCCCTTATAACACTGTAATGTTTGGTATGTAACACTAGCCATGCTAACATGCTAACGCGCTAACATGAACTGAAGAGTTGAACAACCGTGTGGTGTTAAAGCTCTGGTTTGGTCCAGTATTCTCTGTTGTATATTTCTGGTTGGGTCCAATATTTTCCACTATTTAATGCCCGGTTTGGTCCAGTAGTCTCTGCCGTCTTAGTCCTGATTTCATCCAATATTCCTTGGTGTTTTAGCAAGTCTTTTTCCATTAATATCCACTGTACTAGCCCCAGATTGATCCAATATATTCCAGTGTGATTAGCCTGTTTGGTCCAATATTCTCTACCTTCTTACTCCTGGTTTGATCCAAAATTCCTCGTTGTTTTATCCTCGGTTTGGTCCAGTAGTCTCTGCTGTCCTAGTCCTGGTTTGACCCCGTATTCTCTGGTCTGTGTAGCACAATATTTCTTGGTGTTTTGGGTAGTTTGATCCAATAATCTCCAATGTTCAAGCCCTAGATGTGTCCAATATTATCCAGTGTTTTAGGGCCAGTTTGATCCAGTAGTGTCCAGTGTATTAGTCCTGGTTTGATCTGATATTTTTAAGTGTTTTTGTCCTAGTTTGGTCCGATATTTTCTGGTATTTTTCTTGGTTTGGTCCAGTATTCTCTGGCCTTTTCATCCCGTTTTGGTCCAATATTCTTTGGCTGTTTTGTCTCGGTTTGTTCCCATATTCTGGTTTTCTATTCCTGGTTTGGGACAATATTGTTTGGTGTATTAGTCCTGGTTTCGGTCCAATACATTTTAGTTTTAGTCCTGGTCTGGTGTGATATTTTCTAGACATTTTCATTTTTGGTTTCGCCCTGGTTTGGTCTGAAATCCTCCCAGTTTGTACTCCTGTGTTCACATGAACATCTGTATTGTTTAAAACGAGGGGAAAGCCAGCAATAAATCCAGTTTATTTCTTCAGATTTTGTCCACCACCTGGTTGAAGTTGTGCAGATGTTGCAGATGTACATGACCTCTTTCTGTCCTTAAAAATACCACAACCCAGCGTCTGCGGTTAGTCATTTAGCAGAGCAGGTGTTTCTTCAGATTATTGAAAAGATTATTGAAAGATAGAAAAAAGTCCAAACAGATGTGAAAATATTCTGTAAACTTCAAAACTCCAATTTTAGAGATTTACCCATCAGCACTTCAGCTGCGAGATGACTCGGTTCCTCTGTGGGTCAGGAGACTCTTCCTAAACCAGCATTATAAAATAAAAATAGAGAAAAAGAACACAGCTGACCAGACGAAACCAAAGCTGTGGGTTAGTTCCTGAAACACTGAGACAACCGGCTTCAATGGCACTGATTACATTTCAGCCCATCTCCCTGAAGAAGACATCAGACTTAACGTTACTCACCAGAAATCCTCAAATCACGGCCAAAGCTTTTATTTCCTTCATCTTTAGAGAGGAAATGTTACTTTTAGATGCCAACGTTTACGTTTAGTTTCCCTGTGTTATTTGTCGTCTCTATAAATAAGAACAGAGCCATGTCATACTCACCTCTTTCTCAACAACACAGCTCATTTTTTTAGGTTAATCAACTTCCCAGTATGAACACTTAAATAGGTGTGTATGTTTTAGGTCCTAAAAGTTGTAAAGTGCACTATTAGCTGAATACAGAGTTATTATCTTTACTCCGTTCATGTGAACTGAATTTAGCCCGTCTCCATCTTTTTGTTTTTGCAACCAGTGAACAGGAAGTGACCATATATGGAAGTGACCATATTTACATTAGTGCACGTGAGCGTGCCTTTTAGTTTGTTAGTACATGTGAGCATGCCTTTTAGTTTACATTAGTGCACGTGAGCGTGCCTTTTAGTTTACGTTAGTGCACGTGAGCGTGCCTTTTAGTTTACATTAGTGCACGTGAGCATGCCTTTTAGTTTACATTAGTGCACGTGAGCGTGCCTTTTAGTTTACATTATTGCACGTGAGCATGCCTTTTAGTTTACATTAGTGCACGTGAGCATGCCTTTTAGTTTACATTAGTGCACGTGAGCGTGCCTTTTAGTTTACATTATTGCACGTGAGCATGCCTTTTAGTTTACATTAGTGCACGTGAGCGTGCCTTTTAGTTTGTTAGTGCATGTGAGCATGCCTTTTAGTTTGTTAGTGCATGTGAGCATGCCTCTTAGTTTACATTAGTGCACGTGAGCGTGCCTTTTAGTTTGTTAGTGCATGTGAGCGTGCCTTTTAGTTTGTTATTGCACGTGAGCACTCATACAGCGGTTTCAATGTCGAGCCCTCAGGTAAACACTGTTAGCACTGTTGCCGTTGTTTGCGCTGTTATCACCGTTAGCTGTTAGCACCGTTAGCTGCTAGCCGCAGGCTCAGCCTTCGCCATGTTGAGAGCCGTGTGGAGGCAATCGATATGTTCTGAACTGTATCGAGACCCTTTAACTGTCATCTAACTATAAATCTGTCTGCGTGTCCTTCATGTATGTCTAGAAACGCTCATCTGATCCGCTTCACGCTTGGTGGGTGTTTTGCTTTGAGTGCTCTCTCGAATTTGGTGCAATTTAGACTAAATATTAACTTTGGATGCTGGATATTCTAAAGTTACAACCAAACTGGGCCGTGAGCCGAACAATAGGGCCGCTATGAACGAGCTGCTAAAATAAAACACGTGTTATCTTCAGATTCACACTGAAGTCTCTCTCTCACACGGAGAGGAAGGTTTCTTTTACACAATGAACGGTCGTCAGATTACAGGTTACTGGTCTCGATCCTTCTTCCTCTTTTCTCTCAACGTGTTTTATTCTTCCTTCCTCTCACAGTTTGACTCTGTCAGCACACTGTTCCCCCTCAGATCTGTTTTCAGACTGAAAATAACGCTTTCAGATGCTGGTTGGTGCAGTTTCTACTTATCTTTTAATGTTAATGTGTTTGTTTGCTTGTAGTTATTGTACATATCTGACATTAAAAAGTAGAATAGAATTATAATTTTGACCACAAAGACAGAAATGACTTGGTGGGAGCATGAAGTCTTTGTCTTTGTGGAGAGGAATGGAGGGTTTTCCCATAGACTTCAATGCAGTCACAGTTCGATCACAGCAACCGTCAGAGGAGCTGCAGCCAAACAGACGCAACTATTTAAAGTGACATCGACGTTGTCTCGTAAGTTACTGAGTAACATTAACTTTATAGCTTTTGAAGGAATCAGTGAATATAATTAATGAAACTCATCAAGTCTCTACGTTCATGCAGCTTCTTTACTGAAGTTGCTGCATTATTTCAACATGAAACCACAATGAGATTTGTCGACTCAAAGCTTCCTTTTTCCCCAAAACTACATGTGAGTTACAAAAGGCCATCGTTACAACACTTGACACGTTTCTTTCAGGTGAACACGTCTGAGAGGCAGTTGCTTGGTTTTTCTGTAACTTAATTCTGTGAATCCTCATACATCTCTTTCAGTCAGTTTATTCTGACCGTCCTGCTCACTCGAGCACCAAATGTGGATTAATCCGCCGCTGAAAATATTCCCCTGCAAATTCACTCCTAACAACTACAGTGAGCAGCTGCTTTGGGAGAATACTGAAGAAACTACATATGTTTGTGTTTTTAAAGATAAAAGGAACCAAAGGTGCTGCAGCTGAGAGCCAAAGACAGAGTTGTACTTTAAGTGAAGGATCTGAATATTTCCTCCGAGGTCACAGTCCTCCTCACGCCGTCACGTCTCAACGATATGAAGGAGAGCAGAGTCAGCAGGAGGAAGTGAGATCACAGGTTGAAGCTTCCAGCAGGAGTGAGATCAGCCGACCTCCGCCCAGAGAGAGAGGGGAGGGCGGGGTCGGCCTCCCCAGAGTCTGGGTTGAGCCACTTTCTCTCTCCAGACATCTGGAGAGAGACGCGACAGAGTCACGGTGTTACTGTTCACAACTCAGAGTCGTGTTTATCTGATCACTTTCTCACCCTTCTCTGTTCCTTATTGTATTAGATTATATATTATTCCCTCTTTAGCAGCACAAAGACACAGAAAACTCAAACTACGACTGTGAAACAGACTTTTACTGACACAGATCCACACACTGGCATCAAAACGCTTTTTTTTATTCTTCGCTGGTTTTGAAAGATGTTGCAGTCAGACTGACAGTAACATAACTTCTGAGTCAACATTACTTGAGTGAATCTGAGGCTCAGACGTGACATAACCTGCGGTGCTTGGACATGACATCAGGGAGCAACTTGGGTAATTCGGACACAATCTTAGTGATTCTGGCACGATGTCAAGGACTCAAGCATGACTTGGTGACTCGAACATAGACCGCGTGTCTTGGTCTTCACCTGCATGACTTGGATATGATCCAGTGACTCGTCTGTGATCTTTTTGACTCAAACCATCTGGAGGACTCAGAAATTACCTTTTCTGACTAGGACACGACTCTCTTGGTGACTCGGACACGACTCTCTTGGTGACTTGGACGCGATTCTCTTGGTGACTCGGACGCGACTCTCTTGGTGACTCGGATGCAATTCTCTTGGTGACTCGGACGCGATTCTTGGTGACCCATTTTGACTCGGACACGACTCTCTTGGTGACTCGGACGCGATTCTCTTGGTGACTCGGACGCGATTCTCTTGGTGACTCGGACGCGACTCTCTTGGTGACTCGGACGCGATTCTCTTGGTGACTCGGACGCGACTCTCTTGGTGACTCGGACGCGATTCTCTTGGTGACTCGGACGCGATTCTCTTGGTGACTCGGACGCGACTCTCTTGGTGACTCGGACGCGATTCTCTTGGTGACTCGGACGCGATTCTCTTGGTGACTTGGACGCGATTCTCTTGGTGACTCGGACGCGACTCTCTTGGTGACTCGGACGCGACTCTCTTGGTGACTCGGACGCGATTCTCTTGGTGACTCGGACGCGACTCTCTTGGTGACTCGGACGCGACTCTCTTGGTGACTCGGATGCAATTCTCTTGGTGACTCGGACGCGATTCTTGGTGACCCATTTTGACTCGGACACGACTCTCTTGGTGACTCGGACGCGATTCTCTTGGTGACTCGGACGCGATTCTCTTGGTGACTCGGACGCGACTCTCTTGGTGACTCGGACGCGATTCTCTTGGTGACTCGGACGCGACTCTCTTGGTGACTTGGACGCGATTCTCTTGGTGACTTGGACGCGATTCTCTTGGTGACTCGGACGCGACTCTCTTGGTGACTCGGACGCGACTCTCTTGGTGACTCGGACGCGATTCTCTTGGTGACTCGGACGCGACTCTCTTGGTGACTCGGACGCGACTCTCTTGGTGACTCGGATGCAATTCTCTTGGTGACTCGGACGCGATTCTTGGTGACCCATTTTGACTCGGACACGACTCTCTTGGTGACTCGGACGCGATTCTCTTGGTGACTCGGACGCGATTCTCTTGGTGACTCGGACGCGACTCTCTTGGTGACTCGGACGCGATTCTCTTGGTGACTCGGACGCGACTCTCTTGGTGACTCGGACGCGATTATCTTGGTGACTCGGACGCGATTCTCTTGGTGACTCGGACGCGATTCTCTTGGTGACTCGGACGCGACTCTCTTGGTGACTCGGACGCGATTCTCTTGGTGACTCGGACGCGATTCTCTTGGTGACTCGGACGCGATTCTCTTGGTGACTCGGACGCGACTCTCTTGGTGACTCGGACGCGACTCTCTTGGTGACTCGGACGCGACTCTCTTGGTGACTCGGACGCGATTCTCTTGGTGACTCGGACGCGACTCTCTTGGTGACTCGGACGCGATTCTCTTGGTGACTCGGACGCGATTCTCTTGGTGACTCGGACGCGATTCTCTTGGTGACTCGGACGCGACTCTCTTGGTGACTCGGACGCGATTCTCTTGGTGACTCGGACGCGACTCTCTTGGTGACTCGGACGCGATTCTCTTGGTGACTCGGACGCGATTCTCTTGGTGACTCGGACGCGATTCTCTTGGTGACTCGGACGCGACTCTCTTGGTGACTCGGACGCGATTCTCTTGGTGACTCGGACGCGACTCTCTTGGTGACTCGGACGCGATTCTCTTGGTGACTCGGACGCGATTCTCTTGGTGACTCGGACGCGACTCTCTTGGTGACTTGGACACGATTCTTGGTGACCCATTTTGACTCGGACATGACTTGTATGACTTAAACAGGATTTGGACGACTTGGACATAATCTGGATGACTCACAAATGATGAAGGGACTTGGACATGGCTCAGGTGACTCGGACAAGGCGTTAGTGACATGAACATAATCTGGATGACTCAGAGATGACTTTGGTGGTTTAGACACAAACGTGGTGACTTGGACATGACCCAAGTGACTCTAGCTTAATGACTTGGTAACTGGAACATCACCAGAGAGTGGAACATGAGTTGGTGCCCTGAACGTGACCTCGGTGACTTGGACTTGAACGTGCACGACTCTGGACTCGAGGTTCACTGACCCGACAGCTCCACCACAAAAGAGGTTTTGTCCTCCTGGAGGAGAAACAAATGATACAAATCTAAACAGTCGTCTTTCTGTCACGTAAATGTAAATAAAGTTTTGACTGACTGTGTGTGTGTGTGTGTGTGAGCGGATTAACATCTCTGTTTTGTTTGGAGACCGTTTCCTTCTGCAGCGATCATTTCCATAAACACAAATACTGACCTCCCCCCCCCCCCCCCCCCCAGTCAGACGATGGGACGTCCCGTGTCTCTGAACAAACTGTGTTGACTGAAGGAAACTGAAGTGTCTCTGACAGCCGGAGCAACGAGTGAACCAATCAGAATCACTGAAGGTAAACTCAGACAGGTAACAATACACATGTACCTCTGAGATGTAGTACAGTATAAAGTACATGTACCTCTGAGGTGTAGTACAGTATAAAGTACAACATGTACCTGTGAGATGTAGTACAGTATAAAGTACAACATGTACCTTTGAGATGGAGTACAGTATAAAGTACAACATGTACCTCTGAGATGTAGTACAGTATAAAGTACTATATGTACCTCTGAGATGTAGTACAGTATAAAGTACAACATGTACCTCTGAGATGTAGTACAGTATAAAGTACTATATGTACCTCTGAGATGTAGTACAGTATAAAGTACTATATGTACCTCTGAGATGTAGTACAGTATAAAGTACATGTACCTCTGAGGTGTAGTACAGTATAAAGTACTATATGTACCTCTGAGATGTAGTACAGTATAAAGTACAACATGTACCTCTGAGGTGTAGTACAGTATAAAGTACTATATGTACCTCTGAGATGTAGTACAGTATAAAGTACAACATGTACCTCTGAGATGTAGTACAGTATAAAGTACAACATGTACCTCTGAGATGTAGTACAGTATAAAGTACTATATGTACCTCTGAGAAGTAGTACAGTATAAAGTACAACATGTACCTCTGAGGTGTAGTACAGTATAAAGTACTATATGTACCTCTGAGATGTAGTACAGTATAAAGTACAACATGTACCTCTGAGATGTAGTACAGTATAAAGTACAACATGTACCTCTGAGATGTAGTACAGTATAAAGTACTATATGTACCTCTGAGATGTAGTACAGTATAAAGTACAACATGTACCTCTGAGGTGTAGTACAGTATAAAGTACTACATGTACCTCTGAGATGTAGTACAGTATAAAGTACTACATGTACCTCTGAGATGTAGTACAGTATAAAGTACTACATGTACCTCTGAGGTGTAGTACAGTATAAAGTACAACATGTACCTCTGAGGTGTAGTACAGTATAAAGTACAATATGTACCTCTGAGGTGTAGTACAGTATAAAGTACAACATGTACCTGTGAGATGTAGTACAGTGTAAAGTACTATATGTACCTCTGAGGTGTAGTACAGTATAAAGTACAACATGTACCTGTGAGATGTAGTACAGTATAAAGTACTACATGTACCTCTGAGATGGAGTACAGTATAAAGTACAACATGTACCTCTGAGATGTAGTACAGTATAAAATACTATATGTACCTCTGAGGTGTAGTACAGTATAAAGTACTACATGTACCTCTGAGATGTAGTACAGTATAAAGTACTATATGTACCTGTGAGATGTAGTACAGTATAAAGTACAACATGTACCTGTGAGATGTAGTACAGTGTAAAGTACTATATGTACCTCTGAGGTGTAGTACAGTATAAAGTACAACATGTACCTGTGAGATGTAGTACAGTATAAAGTACTACATGTACCTCTGAGATGGAGTACAGTATAAAGTACAACATGTACCTGTGAGATGTAGTACAGTATAAAGTACTGTATGTACCTCTGAGGTGTAGTACAGTATAAAGTACAACATGTACCTGTGAGATGTAGAACAGTATAAAGTACATGTACCTCTGAGGTGTAGTACAGTATAAAGTACAACATGTACCTGTGAGATGTAGTACAGTATAAAGTACTACATGTACCTCTGAGATGTAGTACAGTATAAAATACTATATGTACCTCTGAGGTGTAGTACAGTATAAAGTACTACATGTACCTCTGAGATGTAGTACAGTATAAAGTACTATATGTACCTCTGAGGTGTAGTACAGTATAAAGTACTACATGTACCTCTGAGATGTAGTACAGTATAAAGTACTATATGTACCTCTGAGGTGTAGTACAGTATAAAGTACAACATGTACCTCTGAGGTGTAGTACAGTATAAAGTACTACATGTACCTCTGAGATGTAGTACGGTATAAAGTACAACATGTACCTGTGAGATGTAGTACAGTATAAAGTACTGTATGTACCTCTGAGGTGTAGTACAGTATAAAGTACAACATGTACCTGTGAGATGTAGTACAGTATAAAGTACATGTACCTCTGAGGTGTAGTACAGTATAAAATACTATATGTACCTCTGAGGTGTAGTACAGTATAAAGTACTACATGTACCTGTGAGATGTAGTACAGTATAAAGTACTATATGTACCTCTGAGGTGTAGTACAGTATAAAGTACAACATGTACCTGTGAGATGTAGTACAGTATAAAGTACTACATGTACCTCTGAGATGTAGTACAGTATAAAGTACAACATGTACCTGTGAGATGTAGTACAGTATAAAGTACTGTATGTACCTCTGAGGTGTAGTACAGTATAAAGTACAACATGTACCTGTGAGGTGTAGTACAGTATAAAGTACTGTATGTACCTCTGAGGTGTAGTACAGTATAAAGTACAACATGTACCTGTGAGATGTAGTACAGTATAAAGTACAACATGTACCTGTGAGATGTAGTACAGTATAAAGTACTACATCTACCTCTGAGATGTAGTACAGTATAAAGTACAACATGTACCTCTGAGGTGTAGTACAGTATAAAGTACAACATGTACCTCTGAGGTGTAGTACAGTATAAAGTACAACATGTACCTGTGAGATGTAGTACAGTATAAAGTACTACATGTACCTCTGAGGTGTAGTACAGTATAAAGTACAACATGTACCTGTGAGATGTAGTACAGTATAAAGTACTGTATGTACCTCTGAGGTGTAGTACAGTATAAGGTACAACATGTACCTGTGAGATGTAGTACAGTATAAAGTACATGTACCTCTGAGGTGTAGTACAGTATAAAATACTATATGTACCTCTGAGGTGTAGTACAGTATAAAGTACTACATGTACCTCTGAGATGTAGTACAGTATAAAGTACTATATGTACCTCTGAGGTGTAGTACAGTATAAAGTACTACATGTACCTCTGAGGTGTAGTACAGTATAAAGTACAACATGTACCTGTGAGATGTAGTACAGTATAAAGTACAACATGTACCTGTGAGATGTAGTACAGTATAAAGTACTGTATGTACCTCTGAGGTGTAGTACAGTATAAAGTACAACATGTACCTGTGAGATGTAGTACAGTATAAAGTACATGTACCTCTGAGGTGTAGTACAGTATAAAATACTATATGTACCTCTGAGGTGTAGTACAGTATAAAGTACTACATGTACCTCTGAGATGTAGTACAGTATAAAGTACTATATGTACGTCTGAGGTGTAGTACAGTATAAAGTACAACATGTACCTCTGAGGTGTAGTACAGTATAAAGTACAACATGTACCTCTGAGGTGTAGTACAGGATAAAGTACTATATGTACCTTTGAGGTGTAGTACAGTATAAAGTACTATATATACCTCTGAGGTGTAGTACAGTATAAAGTACTACATGTACCTCTGAGGTGTAGTACAGTATAAAGTACAATATGTACCTCTGAGGTGTAGTACAGTATAAAGTACTATATGTACCTCTGAGGTGTCGTACAGTATAAAGTACTATATGTACCTCTGAGATGTAGTACAGTATAAAGTACTACATGTACCTCTGAGGTGTAGTACAGTATAAAGTACTATATGTACCTCTGAGGTGTAGTACAGTATAAAGTACAACATGTACCTCTGAGGTGTAGTACAGTATAAAGTACTACATGTACCTCTGAGATGTAGTACAGTATAAAGTACAATATGTACCTCTGAGATGTAGTACAGTATAAAGTACATGTACCTCTGAGATGTAGTACAGTATAAAGTACAATATGTACCTCTGAGATGTAGTACAGTATAAAGTACAACATGTACCTCTGAGGTGTAGTACAGTATAAAGTACATGTACCTCTGAGATGTAGTACAGTATAAAGTACAACATGTACCTCTGAGGTGTAGTACAGTATAAAGTACAACATGTACCTCTGAGATGTAGTACAGTATAAAGTACTACATGTACCTCTGAGCTGTAGTACAGTATAAAGTACATGTACCTCTGAGATGTAGTACAGTATAAAGTACAATATGTACCTCTGAGATGTAGTACAGTATAAAGTACAACATGTACCTCTGAGGTGTAGTACAGTATAAAGTACATGTACCTCTGAGATGTAGTACAGTATAAAGTACAACATGTACCTCTGAGGTGTAGTACAGTATAAAGTACAACATGTACCTCTGAGGTGTAGTACAGTATAAAGTACATGTACCTCTGAGGTGTAGTACAGTATAAAGTACTACATGTACCTCTGAGGTGTAGTACAGTATAAAGTACAATATGTACCTCTGAGGTGTAGTACAGTATAAAGTACTATATGTACCTCTGAGGTGTCGTACAGT
>JAFEUB010001562.1:67500-80000 GCA_024529925.1 Ophthalmolycus amberensis | reverse complement strand
ATCGGAGCCACCGGGTCGGATTCTGAATCAGAAACTCCTTCAGCTCAGACTCCAGCAGAGAGCGGTCCACCGTGGACAGACCCAGAACCTCCAGCAGAGAGCGGTCCACCGTGGACAGACCCAGGTCCTCCAGCAGAGACCGGTCCACCGTGGACAGACCCAGGTCCTCCAGCAGAGACCGGTCCACCGTGGACAGACCCAGATCCTCCAGAAGAGACCGGTCCACCGTGGACAGACCCAGATCCTCCAGCAGAGACCGGTCCACCGTGGACAGACCCAGATCCTCCAGCAGAGACCGGTCCACCGGGGACAGACCCAGATCCTCCAGAAGAGACCGGTCCACCATGGACAGACCCAGATCCTCCAGCAGAGACCGGTCCACCGTGGACAGACCCAGGTCCTCCAGCAGAGACCGGTCCACCGTGGACAGACCCAGAATCATGGTTCATGGTGACATTAAACTTCCTGTTTGAATCCTACGAAGCGTTACAGGAAGCGTAGTTCCAAAAATGAATCCCCCAAATATAAATATGAGAAATAGTCAGCGTGACAAAATAATATATATCATGAACTTTCTGTCTGATATCTGGGGTGGTGTATTGATTTAACACCTGAACTATCTGATGACTCGTCATCGCGGTGAGGAGGAGGGCGGGTCAGACAGGAAGCAGCTCAGGTGGCGTCATGAACCAGGGTAGGAAATTTACATATTGTTTTGGGGGCAATTTTTGCTCCCACTGACTGAAATCCAGGGCATTTTCAAAAAATTGGGGGCACTTTTTGAAACTTGTGAAATAACATTTAACCTTTGTTCAAAATAATACATATACTTATTTAGGCTTACAGTATATGAGCAATTGCAATCAAATGGCAATAAGACTATTAGGCAGTAGTCTACAGATTCAAAGTGTTTTCTTAGATTTTTTAAACAAAAAACAAACATAAATCAGACAATCATATTCAATTTTATTCTTATTTCTTTGTGGTTATTTATTGTTATTATTAAATGTTTTAAACAACTATTAACAATTATTAAGTCAACAATGCCTTGATTACATATACATCAGTCATTGTATGGAATTATTGATTGAATTTAATATAATCTTCTTTATTGAAACCTTTTCTGTCTCTTCGTGTGAAAGGTTTCATGTTTTCAGATTGAGAGATTCAAATCCTCATGAAACCTTTTTAAAATGCACCAAAAGTATCAAAATACACTAAAAGTAGAAAAAGTACTCCTTATGCAGAAAGATATATTTCATATTATTGTATTATATTTATTGATTTTATTGTAATATATTTATTGATTTTATTGTAATATATGTATTGATATTATTATTGATTGTAATATATTTATTGATTTTATTGTAATATATTTATTGATATTATTGTAATATATTTATTGATATTATTGTATTATATTTATTGATATTATTGTAATATATTTATTGATTTTATTGTAATATATTTAATGATATTATTGTAATATATTTATTGATATTATTGTAATATATTTATTGATTTTATTGTAATATATTTATTGATTGATTATTTATTATTATTTATTATTATTATTTATTGATTATATTTATTGCAAGCCATTCCTCCCAATCACCCCCCACCAGGTTTCTCCGTCATTGCCCACGTGAGCAGTGAAGTCCCCCAGGAGAACTATGGAGTCGGTATGCGGCACCCTTTCCAGGACCCCTCCCACCGACTCCAAGAAGGCCGGATACTCTGAACTGCTGTTTGGTGCATAAGCACAAACCACAGTCAGAGCCTTGCTCCCCGCAACCCGTAGGCGCATGGAGGCGACCCTCTCATTCTCCGGGGAGAACTCCAACACAGCAGCGCTCATCATCAGGGCCATTTGAACCGCTCTTAGTCTGGGCTCTCCCCTGAGACTGTTTGCCTTGGGAGACCCTACCAGGGGCTAATACCCCGGACAACATAGCTCCCAGGATCACTGAGCCACTCAAACTCCTCCACCACGTTAAGGTGGAGATTCGCGGAGAAGATCATCTGAACCCGAATGGTGTTTCATTATTGGACTTCTGTGCTTGCCACGGTTTGGCCATAACGAACACCATGTTTGAACATAAGGTGGCTCATAAGTGTACCTGGTACCAGAACACCTTAGGCCGGAGATCAATGATCGACTTATGCCATATGTCTTGGACACTCGGGTGAAGAGAGGAGCAGAGCTGTCAACTGATCACCACCTGGTGGTGAGTTGGATCAGATGGCAGGGGAACCGGTTGGAAAGACCCGGCAAGCCCAAACGTGTAGTGAGGGTGAACTGGGAACATCTGGCGGAGGACCCTGTCCGGGAGGTCTTTAACTCCCACCTTCGGAAGAACTTCTCACACATCCCGAGGGAGGTTGGGGACATGGAATCCGAATGGACCATGTTCAAAGCCTCTATTGTGGAGGTGAGGGAAGCCGTAAAGCTGAAGAAGGAGACCTTCAAGGCCTGGTTGGCCCAGGGGTCTCCTGAAGCAGCTGACAGGTACCGGCAGGCCAGAAGGGCTGCAGCTGCGGTGGTCACGGATGCTAAAAGTCGGGCATGGGAGGAGTTCCGGGAGGCCATGGAGAAGGACTTTCGGTTGGCCTCAAGGAGGTTCTGGCAAACTATCCGACGGCTCAGGAAGGGAAAGCAGGGCTTACCCCAGGCTGTTCTCAGCAGGGGGGGGGAACTGCTAACATGGACGGGGGACATCGTCGGGTGGTGGAAAGAGCACTTTGAGGAACTCCTAAACCCGACCAGCATGTCGTCTGCAGACGAGGCAGCGCCTGAGGACCTAGGGGGAAGCTCACCCATATCCCTGGCAGAGGCCGCTGAGGTAGTCAAAAAGCTCCTTGGTGGCGAGGCGCGGGGGTGGATGAGATCTGCCCTGAGATGCTGAAAGCGCTGGACATGGTTGGGCTGTCCTGGCTGACACGCCTCTTCAATGTCGCATGGGGGTCGGGATCAGTGCCCATGGACTGGCAGGCCGGGGTGGTGGTTCCCATCTTCAAAAAGGGGGACCGAAGAGTGTGCTCGAACTACCGGGGTATCACACTACTCAGCCTCCCGGGGAAGGCTTATGCCAGGGTGCTGGAAAGGAGGCTCCGGCCGTTTGTCGAACCTCAGATTCAAGAGGAGCAGTGCGGATTCCGTCCCGGCCGTGGAACAGTGGACCAGCTCTTTACTCTCGCAAGACTACTGGAGGGGTTCTGGGAGTTTGCCCAACCAGTCTACATGTGCTTTGTGGACTTGGAGAAGGCTTTCGACCGGGTCCCTCGGGATTCTTGTGGGGGGTGCTGCGGGAGTATGGGGTGCCGGACCCGTTACAACGGGCGATCCGGTCTCTGTACGACTGCAGTAGGAGCTGTGTCCACATTGTCGGCAATAAGTCAGACACGTTCCGGGTGGGTGTTGGCCTCCGCCAGGGCTGCCCTTTGTCACCGGTCCTGTTCATGACTTTCACGGACAGGATATCTAGGCGCAGCCTCGGGGTGGAGAACGTCAGGTTCGGGGGTCTCGGGATCGCCTCTCTGCTGTTTGCAGATGATGTTGTCCTGTTAACCACCTCGGATCGTGACCTCCAGCATTCACTGGGGCGGTTTGCAGCCGAGTGTGAAGCGGCGGGGATGAGAGTCAGCACCTCCAAATCTGAGGCCATGGTTCTCTGCCGGAAACCGGTGAATTGCTCCCTCCAGGTGGGGACGGAGTGCCTACCTCAAGCGAAGGAGTTCAAGTATCTCGGGGTCTTGTTCACGAGTGAGGGTAAGATGGAGCGGGAGATCGACAGGCGGATCGGTGCGGCTGCAGCAGTAAAGCAGGCGCTGCACCGGACCGTCTTGGTGAAGAGGGAGCTGAGCCGGAAGGCAAAGCTCTCAATTTACCACTCGGTCTACGTTCCTGCCCTCACCTATGGTCACCAACTCTGGGTCGTGACCGAAAGAACAAGGTCGCGGCTACAAGCGGCCGAAATGAGTTTCCTCCGTAGGGTGGCCGGGCTCAGCCTTAGAGATAGGGTAAGGAGCTCGGTCATCAGGAGGGAGCTTGGAGTCGAGCCGCTACTCCTAAACGTTGAAAGGAGTCAGCTGAGGTGGTTCAGCATCTAATCAGGATGCCTCCTGGACGCCTCCCACTGGAGGTTTTCCAGGCACGTCCAACTGGGAAGAGACCCGGGAAGACCCAGAACACGCTGGAGGGATTACATCTCCCAGCTGGCCTGGGAACGCCTCGGGATCCCCCACAATGAGCTGGAACATCATATTTATTGATATTATTGAAATATATTTATTGATTTTATTGTAGTATATTTATTGATGCATTAATGTGTTCATCCCTTTAAAGGTGGAGCTCATTTTAATTCCTTTATATACTGCTGGTTGGTTCAGTCTATAATATAATTCATAATATAAATATATATTTTTGGACCATAGTTTCTAACTGATATTCAGAGTCATGGACAGATTTAAATAGATTTATTAATAGAAATATCTGCAGTAATTTCCTTATTTTCATAAAACAGACGTCTCTCTGTGTTGTTGTTGATGTTCAACAAAAAGCAGTTTGAGGAAGTGAGTTTAATGACCTGCAGGAGAAGAACTTCCCCAAACTATGAAAGGACTCTTGTGGCGTCAGATAAAAGAATCAGACCACAAACACACCTGAGTTTAAATACGCAAAGCACCTCCAGCTCAGCTCAACCAGAACCAGGACTGAGAGGTCAGACTGTCAGACCAGCAGCAGCAGAACAAGAGGTTCTAAAGGGAGTCTGGTGCTCAGAGACACTACCACTGTAGTCCACAGGGGGCGCCAGAAACAACACTAAGCAAAGAACATTTAGCTGATTATATACTTTTACTTCAGTAAGGTTCAGAATGCAGCACTTTTACTTGTAGCGGAGTATTTCACAGTGTGGTATTAGTACTTTCACTGGTAAAGTATATTTACAGTGTGTATGTGAGTATGTGAGTATGAACGGCTGCATGTAAACAGGAATATTAGTGAATATTAATTTTCTTTATTCATGTAATCTGAATATTTGGTGCATTTTAATGTATTTAGTGATTTTCACAGAACCCAAATATCTTGTTTTGTCCAATAAACACTTGATTATACTCAACTAAAAATCATAAATATATATAATAAGATATACAAGTGAACAAATCAGTAAATCATCACTTTTCAAGTTGGCTTTAAAAGTGCTGATAGTGCTGCAGCTCCTCACAGCTTCAGGCTGTTCCACTGCAGCTCCTCACAGCTTCAGGCTGTTCCACTGCAGCTCCTCACAGCTTCAGGCTGTTCCACTGCTGTGTTGCTGTTACAGAGAAGGCTGATTGACCAAAAGTAGTGCGGTGAAATGGTGCTGTACAGTCTCGTGTAGAGGATATTCTCGCTGATCTAATAGAAGTTGCTGAGCGAGTATATACAAAGTCACGGTGTGGAGGAGGGGCCAAACCATTTAAAAGTCTATAGACCAGGCACACATTTGAGAACAATCTAAAATTGTTAAAGCTCAGTAGATTATGCTTCTCCAATACCCGACAATGGTGAAAGTGCAGCGGCCTTTTGTCCAGAATTTTTATTGTTTGCTTATATAGAGACTGGAGAGGTCTTATGGCTGTTCCACCAGCCTGCCCCCAACATGTAATGCAGTAGGACATGTGAGAAAGGATCATGGCATGCATAAATATCTTTGCTGCATTTGGAGAGAGACAGTTTCTGATGTGTCTAAAATTTGCTAGGTTGTATTTTATGGTTTTAACCATTGTTTTTACATGTTTCTTAAATGTCAAATTTTGATCTAGTATCACACCAAGATACTTAAAATCAGTGACTATTTCTCGCCTTTCTCCGTTGATAAGAATGTTCGCATCAGGTTGTCTGATGGTTTTGGAAAAAAACATCCCTTTTGTCTTATTTACGTTTAGAGTCAGACATGATTGATGGAGCCAGTGTGTGATCCTTTCCAGCACAATTGTTAGCTTGGCAGCTGCTAACTCAGCTGTTTTTGCATGTGTATAAACAACAGTGTCATCTGCATACATTTGCAGTTCTACATCATGACCCTGTTGAGGGAGATCATTAATATATAGACTTGTAGGGGACGACCGAATTCACGGGGCCCCTTTAAGGAAAGGGGCGTAACCCTGGTGACAGAGGGGGTTAAAGGGTGGCAGGAAGTGAATGTGTTTTATGTTTTGTATGGATGGAAATAAACGGCCGCAAGGTGCAGCCAAAGGGAATACTCGCCTCCTTGTTTGTTTCCACGCACCTACATTGGTGACCCTGACACTCCTGGACGTTTCCAGAAGAAAGAATGACGACGCACGCAGTTTCGCTGAAACTGCCGGAGTTTTGGGAGACGCAAGCGGCGGTGTGGTTCGCTCAAACTGAGGCACAGTTCGCCCTCAGAGACATTCCAGCGGACGCGACAAGATATTATTATGTCGTGGCGGCTCTCGGCAGTTCGACAGCAGGCAGAGTGGTGAGCATAACCCTAACCCTAACCCTTTGCCCCCATCCCGTGGTTTCACACATCTCCTCACGATGGTAGACCGAACCACTCGTTGGCCAGAAGCTGTCCCATTGTCATCAACAACGGCGGAGGAGGTGGCTCGGGCGTTTATTCAGGCTTGGGTCGCCAGGTTCGGAGCCCCAGCTGACGTTTCCTCGGACCGAGGCCCACAGTTTACATCAGAGCTGTGGAATGCAGTTGCAGGAAGCCTAGGGGTGAAGCTCCATCGCACTACCGCCTACCACCCGCAGGCTAATGGGTTATGCGAGCGGTTCCACCGGTCGATGAAAGCTGCTCTCCGGGCCAGCCTCAAAGACAGCAGTTGGGTGGACAGGCTCCCGTGGGTCATGTTGGGGCTTAGGACAGCTCCAAAAGACGATCTGCAAGCTTCATCGGCTGAGCTGGTTTATGGACAGCCACTGCGGGTCCCGGGGGAGTTCATCCCCAAAGTCACAGACCCTTGGTCTGCAACCCGGCAGCAGGAAACGCTCCTGGAAAAAGCCAGGCTGTTTAAACCAGTGCCCACGTCGCAGCACGGCCTTCCGCAGTCATACGTCCCGTCCAGCCTCAGGTCAGCGGAGTATGTGTTTGTTCGCCAGGACGGCCACCGTGCACCCTTTCAACCCCCCTACGTCGGGCCGTTTCGGGTGCTGGAGACCGGAGACAAAACCTGCAAGGTCGACATGGGCGGCAAGCTGGAATACGTGGCGGTTGACCGCCTTAAACCGGCACATCTAGACCTGGACCAACGTGTACGGTTGGCTGAACCCCCACGGCGGGGGCGGCCTCGTACCCTCCCACCTCAGCACGACAGGACCCGGAGGGGGCCTTCAACGGTGGTTCTGCCTCCGGCCCCAGAGACACGGAGTCGGGCTGGTCGGTTGATCCGGGCCCCGAAACATTAATGGTTGGGACTAATCTCGGGAGTTGGTGAATTCTGGGGGGAGGCATGTAGGGGACGACCGAATTCACGGGGCCCCTTTAAGGAAAGGGGCGTAACCCTGGTGACAGAGGGGGTTAAAGGGTGGCAGGAAGTGAATGTGTTTTATGTTTTGTATGGATGGAAATAAACGGCCACAAGGTGCAGCCAAAGGGAATACTCGCCTCCTTGTTTGTTCCACGCACCTACAGACTGAATAATAAGGGAGCTAACACTGACCCTTGTGGAACACCCATTGTGCACTTCAGGTTGATTGACAGTGAGTCACAAATTTTAACACATTGCTTCCGATTCGATAAATAAGAAGACATCCAAGCCAGTGCTCTTGGTGAAAAGTTGAACGCAGAAAGTTTCGATATTAACACATCGTGATTGATTGTATCAAAAGCTTTGCGTAGATCTAAAAATACAGCACCAACTACTCCTTTATCGAGCATTGATTTGATTTGCTCTATGAAGTGCAAGGTAGCAGTTTCGGTGGAATGATTTGTTCTAAGCACAGGTGCTTGTACTAAGAAAAGTTGTGAGTTGTTCAATGACAACTTTCTCTGCAATCTTTGACAGTACTGGCAGTATACTTATCGCTCTATAGTTACTGGCGTCAAGGCGGTCTCCAGATTTAAAAATAGGTGTGACAATGGCACATTTCCAGTCATCAGGGAAAGAGCTGTGTTTAAAAGACAAGTTAATTAAATGAGCAATAGGGGGAGTTAAAATATCACTATGGGCTTTCACAAACATGCTATCAAATTGAAAAGCATCTCTGCATTTGGAGTTTTTTAAGGAACTAATGATTTTGTTCACTTGTAACTCGTTAGTCTGTAACAACTCAAAAACCTGCCCCGTAGCATCCGTAGGAACAATGTCCAATTTCCTTTTTGTAAACTTTTTTCCCAGCTCATATACAGACTCAAGAAAAAAATTATTAAAAACAGAAGCAACCGCAAGATGATCATCAATTAGTTCACCTTGTACTTTGAGTTTAAAATCTCCTAAAAATTTTGGGTCCCTCTTTGTGAAATCATGGATATTTTTCCAGATCAATTTGCTGTTGCCTTTTGCCGCATTCAAAATATTGAGATAAAAGCGAGATTTAGCCAATCTCAGCTCCTGGGTGACTTTGTTCCTTAGACCTTTATAGATCAGCACGTCAGTGGCCCTTCTAGTTGTAATTGCCCTTCTTAGTGCAGCATCTCTAGTCTTCATCAGCTTCCACAGATTTTCATTGAACCAGGGTAAATTATTTTTAACTTTAGATTTTATCAGGACCCCCACATTGAATCTTTCCCTCACAGAGTTGATTCTATGAGTAAAGGTGTTACAGCCATAGCACAATTCTTCAGAAGATGACACATCGTCCCAGGTCAAGCTGTTAATTTCACTGGCAAATTCTTCTTGCTTAGCTTTAGGTACACACTGTAGGATCTTTGACTTAGTCGCCACGTTTCTAAATCTATGTTTTGTCAGTTTTCTCGCAAATAAGGTTAGGTTATGATCTGATAAGCCAGTGATTAAATTATAACTTTTGGTTGTTCTTTCTGCTTTATTAGTAAATATCAGGTCAATTTGAGTACTGGAACATTTGGCAATCCTTGTTGGGCCTTTTACTAATTGTTCTAGATGAAATTTCTCAGTGATCAATTTCAGTTTCTTCCTCTTTGATTTATCCCCCCAGTTCACATTAAAGTCGCCCATGAGAATGAATTCTCTGTTGAGATTGCACTCTTTTAAGACTTCTGTCAGTTGATCATAGAAGGTGTCATCTGCAGAGGGGGGCCTATAGATACCAAAAATGTTAAAAGACATTTTCTGGGACAAGATTATTTTGAACCCGACATATTCTAACCTGTTGTCCGCTTTGAAAACCACACGCTCACATTGTATGTCGTCTTTCACATAGAAAAGCACCCCCCCCCCCCCCCCCTTCCAACAGTTCTATCCCGTCTAAGACATTGATAGCCGAGCACCGTGAAAACACTCGCGGGAGTAGACGGCTTCAACCACGTTTCAGTTAGACAGAGAAAGTCTCAATTTGAATCAGACATGAGATGAATTCGCTGACTGCTCTTTGCCGCAATACTTCTGATGTTGAAGTGGCCACCAAATAGCCCCCTAGGTTTCAGCTTCGTATCCCATAAGACTTTCGTATGATTGACAGTTTGAAAAGTTTTGAACAACCTCTGCCGCCTTACTGCAGGGTTTCCACACACAGCGGTGTCTCTTGCCGAGTTTGTGAGAGATCCCAAGGACATATCTAGGTCTCCACAGTCCAGCGTGTGGGAACACTGACGGCATTAAATATTAATATTAATCAGCTGGTGGAGGATTCCTGGAAGCTCAGCGGTCACGTGACGCGCGCAAACAGGAAGTACCGGAATAATCCTTCAGACAGAAGCTACATGTGGAGCGTCTCCGTGGTTTCTAATGAGTGTTGATGTAAAGACCTGATCGTCTTTATCTGAAGCTACAAGACGTCAGTTTGTGGGAAAGACACAAACATTGACACCAAAACCTCCTGGAGGACCTCGGTCTGTGCAGCACTCTTCTTCAAGACCACAACGCCTCGTAAAATATTCATTAAACATCCTCAAGAACCTCTTCAAGCTCTCTTGAATCCTCTCCTCAACTCCTAAATCCTCTTCAAGGACCGCTGAAGCACCCCTGCTACCTCTTACAATGTCCTCATTTAATCAAGTACCACAGAATCTTTTCAAGGATCCCTAAAAACCACCACGAACCATGAACACTCTTCTGGGTCCTCAAGAACCCCCTCAAGTACCACTGGGGCCTAAAGAAGAACCGGTAGAACCCCTCAAGCACCTTTCAAGTTATTAGGGCGCGTCCTCAAGCACTCTCCACGGATCCCCAGAGTCCAGTAGGTCTGAATGAATGTGGATTCAAAGGACCGGCTCTGTGCTCAGGAGGAGGATCTTTAGCTCGGTGGCGCCCTCTGCAGGTGAAGCTCAGCACTGCTGACGGTTTGTACAGAACCTGATCAAATACAAATATAATGTATAAATATTGATATCAAGTGTTTTTAGCAGCTGTTGTTTGTGTTCGATGAATGTGAACACTAGAGATGACTATAACAAAGTATAACGACATAGTTGATGATGACAACATAAACATGTTAGTTTATGATCTACAGGCCCGTTGGAGATATTCGGGTAGATAACGGTGAGAAAGGTAAAATAACGGTGACACGGAGCGTTGATGTCGTGCGTTAGGCTCAGAGCAGCTTGGTTTCAGGTGAACGTTTGTTTACCTCCGGGTTCACATCGTGTCTCCTGATCACCGATCACCTGACACAGGCGGCACGCAATGAGCACGTGCAGCAGCGAGCTCCCGATGAACACGACGAAACCGCTTTATGAGCACCTGCAGCACACACACACACACGCGCACTCGCACACGCACACACACGATAAGTATCTATCTAAAGACCTTAGAAACGGGTTATTGTACTCGCTGGAGGTCTCTGCAGCAGGCCGGTGGTCTCGCTGAGGCTGCTGGAGAGCCCGCCGCTCAGCAGCAGCTCCGGCAGCCTCTTGGAGAAGCGGCCGCGGTAGAAGCTGAAATAGGCGACGGACACCAGGCAGCGCCGGGTGTAGCGCTCGGGACGCGGCTGATGGCGGCGCTGATGGACGGGAGGTAGTTTGACACACACGGACGATTATTTCAGCTTCTCTAACAGGAAACACAGATCATATATTTTCTACTATTACATCTGGTCATCATTTAATGGTTTGTATTCTCTCCATTTATTTAAACTACGGTTTAAAAGTCAGTAATCTCCAGAGAGAAAGCTTGATTATATGATCTACAAGTCTGTCATCTTGGAGAAAGTCTCTTTATTAATAATAAGATGTTGTTTAGTTAATAGTTAAACTGTGTTGCTCCGCAGACTGAGGGCTGTTGGCTGTGACGTAGTCAGTAATGCAACTAAAGGAGCATTTCCACATGTTTGTTACACAAATCACTTCAGACATCTTATCACGTGTCATATGGCGCTTACAGTTAGTGTAGAGTCAGCTGAACTCATCACAGTTTAACCTCTTCAATCAGAGACGAACTATATTGAGAGCTCTGTTATGGTTTCTATGGTTACACCAGGTGATACTCGCATGACAGTGTGTGTACGCGGCGTCCTCAAAGTGGTACACGAGTGAGATGAAGAGCCGGTCAGAGGGAGCAGCACCGTCCCCACAATGAAGCTGGTGAAAGGGAGCCGGACGGCCCCTGGTGCATCCTGGGTAAACACAACACACACGAGGGGGAGGGATAAGAAAACACTTTACCAGGAACTACGGGATGTTTATCCAACCTGGACCCTGAAACACTAATACCAACTCGAAAACTCCTAAAGAAATGTTGACAGTGTGGCTTCTGCTGCCCGAAGAAATCTCAATATATACACAGGCCAATGTTACCGGTAGCGTCATTCAGGTTCACTTGATAGCGCTACTCTCCTTTCTGCATTTTAGATTCATACTCTTGGATTGAAACTTGTATTTGTGGGGCTTTTATTTTGAAAGGGTGGGACTGGGGGGGGGAGAGGAGACAGAATGATAATGTTTGACACTAAAATGAGAGTCTTCATCACAAGCATTCCAGTTAGAATTCATTCTGTGGGGCTTTTCATTGGAAATGGGGGGGGGGGGGGGGGGGGGGGGGGGGAAAAGTCTACAACATCTACAACACCAAAACATTGTGTTTTTCCATAAAAATAACAAAACGCTGTTTACAGTTAAAGTGAGGGTATTTCCAGTAGAGACACAGAAATGAAGTGAGAGGAAAGTGACAGAATGTGTTCAGAGCTGCTGAGCCAGACGAGCCCCGTGTGGCCAATGCTTCAGTAAAAGGTCGTTCCATTCGTTCACCATGTTCAGCCATTACTGGATGTCATTCAAACGATGTGTCCTTTCTTTGTTTCCTTTGAATCCCACAGCAAAGGCTGCTCAGCTGCTCGCCCCACAGCGCAGGACAGAAGAACAAGCTGTTCCTGTACGTCGTCGTCCTACGCAGCAGGGCGTCTCCTTTTAAAA
>JAFEUB010001562.1:27500-65000 GCA_024529925.1 Ophthalmolycus amberensis | reverse complement strand
GTGAATGTCAGCATATAGGTGCACCTAACATGTGAGTGTCTGCTGACTTTACCAGCGATGTCCAGTAGTCTCCAGGGAGAGCAGCGGAAGTCGCCTTTTCTCTACGGCAACCCTGAAGGGACATCATATCTCTAATACAAAACCATAAACATGAGACAGTTTACAATATCTGTTACAATAATAATAAACTGACTACAGGATGTTTGCTGGCTTTTATCCCACTGGTCTTGTCATCCTCTTGTTATGTATATGTATTGTCTCTTGTCTTTCAATTTAAAAAAAATAAAAATAAAATTATAATAATAATACATTTTAAAAATGCGTTAACGCGCAATAAAATAATTGTCGCGTTCACGCATTCATTATATATATATATATATATTTTATGTATAAATATATATATATATTTATATATATATATTACACATATTTTAATCTTCAATTGGTCTCTGTTTTGTTTTCGTCAGATTAAATATTATTAACTACCAACAAAGACTAAATTATGAATTAAAGTACAATAAAACTTAATTCTGTTAATTTATTTATACTTTTCTCTTGTTTAAAGATAGATGTTCACATTCCACATGGAGGCCCGTTTACCTTTTGTTTACCTTGTTTATTGTCATTTCAGATGATAATATAATGATTCAGCGTCGAAGAGGATGTGGATACCTCACTTTCCTGTAAAATATCTTTCACTTCTATAACTCCACTGCTTTATTTCAAGTTTACAACAAGTGTTTTTATTTCCAATTGTCTTTGTATTTTGTAACTTTCATTCAACTATATAAAAACACAAAAGCAATTTACAGAATAATAATCAAAAACAATTATTATTGTGAAGGAGCAGCATAAAGCGGAAGCCTTGTTTCAAATACAGGAGCTTGACTTACTCTTCTCTGATTGGACGATCATTGACACGCTCTCTTTGACCAATCAGAGAGCAGCTTGGTTCTTATAAATAACAGGATCCTCTCGCTATGAGGACGCATTTTTCTCAGACCGAAGAAATAACCTAAACTACAAAATGTCTGGACGAGGAAAGGGAGCCGGGAAGGTCAGAGCGAAGGCCAAGACCAGGTCCTCCCGTGCCGGGCTTCAGTTCCCCGTCGGCCGTGTCCACAGACACTTGAGGAAGGGTAACTACGCTCACCGTGTCGGTGCCGGAGCTCCGGTGTACCTGGCGGCGGTGCTGGAGTACCTGACCGCTGAGATCCTGGAGCTGGCTGGGAACGCTGCCCGCGACAACAAGAAGACCAGGATCATCCCCCGTCACCTGCAGCTGGCCGTCCGCAACGACGAGGAGCTCAACAAGCTGCTGGGCGGAGTGACCATCGCTCAGGGCGGCGTGCTGCCCAACATCCAGGCGGTGCTGCTGCCCAAGAAGACCGAGAAGGCCGCCAAGAAGTAGACACCCTAACCGGCTGACTAACAACACAAAGGCTCTTTTAAGAGCCACTCACAAGGAACTAAAGAGCGATTCAATCCTAATTATATATTAATAATACTCTATTACACTTCAGAGTGAGTTTATTCATCTAATATGCGTTGCTTAATTTCAAACGGACTGAGTTCACAAGAAGTTATTAAATAATTAGTAATATCCATGTTTACTATATTCTACATGACTGATACATTTATTGAAAATAAAACTACACAACTCTGTCTATGAAATGAAACTAAAACTGGACGCTTCTTTGCATTTTTCTGTTTCAAATGTGAGTTCTCAATAGTTTCTGGATCGTATTTAACACAAAAGTTACATTACAAAATGTATCTAATGATTAAAAAACGGATTATCACCAAACATGTAAACCTGAATATAAACGTTGTTTATAGAAAATAATCAGCTTGTTGGCAAACAAAAACTAAACGGACAAATGTCTTGTTTGTCATTAAAATTAATAAATAATTAAAGCTGCGAGCAGCGATGAACGGGCCCTCGCCATGCGCGTGTCGGGGTGCCGGCGGGACTCCGGCCTGCGCGTCCGAGAACGTCCGCGACCGTCGGACGGCGCGTCCGCGAGCGAGACGTGTTTAATCCCGCGTGGACCGCCTGGTGCCGGAATTGACGCTTTGCAAACAGTCCGACGCTTCCTGCGTCCTCTGCCTGGTGCTACAGAACGCGTGCGTCGTGTTGCTCTGTGTCAAGTGTCAACCGTGTAGTGTAAAAGTCACGTGAATCGGATGCAGTTTGTCAGAAAACGCAGATTTCCTTTCGCCAGCAGGTGGCGCTGTGAGTACTAGTGAAAATAAGCTTGTAGACATCCTCAGGCCGTGAGTGTTATCAAGCATGAGAAGTTTGGGACCGTTTGGAAGAAGTGCAGCTGAGTTACATCAGCTTTTTTCACGAGGAATCACATAAAGTAATCGCCCGCTACGGCTAAACGATTCCGTCAAATGTAAAGCTTTTAATAACTTTTAATCTCAACGGTCTTGACATGATACATGTGCGTACCAACTTTCATACATGTAGCTCAAACGTAGCGCCGGGGCTGCTCTTTCGAAATATTGTAGGGGGCGCTATAGAGGCAATTTAGATTTTTAGATCTAGCAGATTGGGACATGTGGGTCAAATTTCAAGTCAATCGGACATACTGGCCGAGGGGCGTCGCCGGACCGATTTGTAGAGGGCGCTAGAGAGCCATTTTTTTACACAGAAAGATGCATTCATTTCAATCTCTAAGTTCACCCAGAGCTGACAAGTCCCCAAAATTTGGTGAGTTTTGGAGAATGGCAAGTCCCCCCCAAGCAGTCCCAAAGTGGAAAAATAAAGATCAGAATAATAATAAACATGCCAATTTCAATAGGGCCTTCGCCAGGCCGACGTTGTCGACGGCTCGGGCCCTAATAAGAATACCCCATACAATTTCAAGAGGGCCTTCGCCAGGCCGACGTTGTCGACGGCTCGGGCCCTAATAAGAATACCCCATACAATTTCAAGAGGGCCTTCGCCAGGCCGACGTTGTCGGCGGCTCGGGCCCTAATAATGAGAGGATGTGGGGCGGGCCGATGAGTTTCAGCCCCTTACACTAAAGTGTCTCAGTCAGTCCTCTATTACGTCCTCATGAGTTTTAAATACTGCCTCTTATTCATCTGTGACGATCCAACACAAAGGCTATTTTAAGAGCCACTCACTTACAACTGAAGAGATAAATCCTTCATTTAGTGACTACTCATTGAGGTGGAGGAGTAATTATATCTAACATTTCAAATATAATGTCCACTGAAGGACAATCTACTTGTAGACATGACAATAACATTAACTAAGCGAGGCTCTAGTCTAAATGTTTATGCTGAGGTTCAGAATAGTAAATGTCAAACTGAAGATGCCGGAAGACACGAAATATAGAAATAAATCATATTTACAGCAACATAAAAACGTTTTGAAGTCATTGTGGGACGGACCGATGAGTTTTAGCCCCGCTTACTAAAGTGTCTCCTTCAGTCCTCTATTACGTCCTCGGGTGAGCTTTAAACACAGCCGGTTGTTCCTCTCTTCTGATTGGTCTGTAGCGATCAGCTGACCAACAATGACCGGACAACCCCAGGTTTCTCTTCAGCGCTGTAACCAGGCTGACAGTCACAGCTCTGTTGAGCCGTGTGTTCCTATAGACCTCAGTAGTAATGACTTCATGAACCTCTTTAATGAGAAGAACACAGTAATAATCTCCTGATCTTTCCTCAAATAGAGTAACCTTAGAAACAGCTGTAAACCCTGATATATATTATTAAGATACAAAATGTATTACACCGTTTACAACAGTATCAGTAGTTCAGAGTACTTCTTATGTGATACAAAGTATCAGTAGTTCAGTTCAGAGTACTTCTTATGTGATACAAAGTATCAGTAGTTCAGTTCAGAGTACTTCTTATGTGATACAAAGTATCAGTAGTTCAGATCAGAGTACTTACATGTAGCTGTTAGCATGTTAGCATGTTGACTTCTACTTTAAAAAGAGGAGAAACGTGTCAGAAGTCGTTAACTTTGTTTATTTTTGGTTCTTTTCTACATGACATCGTGGGTTTGTTTCAGATATACAGACTAGAAGACAGAAAAACTCTGAGATAAACACA
The DNA here is from genome assembly GCA_024529925.1 of Ophthalmolycus amberensis. Taxonomy (NCBI): domain Eukaryota; kingdom Metazoa; phylum Chordata; class Actinopteri; order Perciformes; family Zoarcidae; genus Ophthalmolycus; species Ophthalmolycus amberensis. Next base: position 60,923 of record JAFEUB010001562.1, on the reverse strand, counting down.
CCAAAGCTTCTATCTACAGGTGCTGCAGCCAATCAGGAGGCAGCTGGTCTCCTCATGCAAACCTCAAAGAGTCAAACTGTTGACTTCCATTAAAGTAAAGGTAGATCTGTTGGTGGTGCGTTCACTGACCGGCTCACGAGGCGTTCAGGAGCCGCTCATCTGTCGTTCCTTTAATGCACCATCAGACACATGCTGGACTCTTTGTAGAGTTTATATATTTATAATAAAAGTATTCTGAATAACTTTCATATGACGGAGAATCAGAACTCTGGAATAAACAAGGAAAGAGTTGAAAGATTTCAATGTTTCTTCAGAATTTAAGAAGAAACTCTCGTGGAATTAGTTTTAATGTTTCAAGAAAAAGTTCTTCAGAAACATTAGAAAATGTTTTTGTCCAAATATTACACAAATCATTGCAACTCTTTTTCTTTGTCTGATCTTGTAATATTTTGACATAACGACTTTATATAATATGTATTTTGTCTGAAATGTTCTGTATAAATAAACTCGTTCTTTTCTCTCTTTGTAGAACCTTCCAGAACCGTCTTATCTGCCATCGCACGAAGAAAAAGAAAAAGAAGAAGAAGAAGAAGAAGAATGAATAAACATGACGTCAGTATTTCTGCCCTCTGCTGGTCAGAATCACTTCCTGCAGCTACAAAACACTTTCAAATGTCTCTGAATATGAAGCTTTTCTTCTTCTCTGGATCATGAATCCTCCTAGTTGTAGTTTCTTCTTCATGTGTTTCACATTTATCATCCTGAGGAGTAGAACATGAGCTGTGATGGAGGACTGAGCCTCTGATCCGGATCCACTTGTGTTTACAGGTCCAGCAGTTGTTCATTGTTCCTGGTCCATGGAAACCCCACGTTAGCTTCATATTAGCATCACGTTAGCATCCTTAAAGCTTCAAGTTGTTACTTGCTAAGCTAAGCTAAGCTAACGACTGCTGAGAGTTCAAACAGGAGAATTTCTGGTCCAATAATGGGAGGCAAGGGAAGGCGAGGGGAGGCGAGGGGAGGCAACGGGAGACATGGGGCGGCAAGGAGAGGCGAGGGGAGGCAAGGAGAGGCGAGGGGAGGCAACGAGAGGCGAGGGGAGGCAACGGGAGACATGGGGCGGCAACGAGAGGCGAGGGGAGGCAACGAGAGGCGAGGGGAGGCAACGAGAGGCGAGGGGAGGCAACGAGAGGCGAGGGGAGACAACGGGAGACATGGGGCGGCAACGAGAGGCGAGGGGAGGCAACGAGAGGCGAGGGGAGGCAACGAGAGGCGAGGGGAGGCAACGGGAGACATGGGGCGGCAACGAGAGGCGAGGGGAGGCAACGAGAGGCGAGGGGAGGCAACGAGAGACATGGGCGGCAACGGGAGACATGGGCGGCAACGAGAGACATGGGGCGGCAACGAGAGGCAACGGGAGACATGGGGCGGCAACGGGAGACATGGGGCGGCAACGAGAGGCGAGGGGAGGCAACGAGAGGCGAGGGGAGGCAACGGGAGACATGGGGCGGCAACGAGAGGCGAGGGGAGGCAACGAGAGGCGAGGGGAGGCAACGGGAGACATGGGGAGGCAACAAGAGGCAACGGGAGACAAGGGGAGGCAACGAGAGACAATGGGAGACGAGTGGAGGCAACAAGAGGCAACGAGAGACAACGGGAGACGAGTGGAGACGAGGAGAGACAAGGGGAGGCAATGAGAGGCCACAGTGGTCTCTCAGGTGTTGCTGGTGACATGGAGGCGGTAGAATCGGTAGAATCGTCGGTTCAGACACATCTCAGTCTCAGAGGATCACCGACCTGATGACCTCGTCTCTCCGGTGGCCCCGCCCCCCTCATTAGGAGGTGGCGGCCTGTTTACGAAAAGTTTCAAAGAACGCCAGCATCCCCTTCCTCGTGTTGCCGTTGCCCTTGGTTATCCTGGGCGTCAACATGCTGCCGCTGCTGTTACCATGGAGACGGGAGGTGAGAGGAGGGAAGGAGTCCACGGAGTTCGCCCGCTTGACCTTAGACGAGGACGCACGCCACGACTTGGTCCTCGGGGGAGGAGTCTGAGCCACCAGACACTTCTGGTACTGGACCTGATGGACAAGAAGGACTCGGTTTAAACACATTCAGAGTTCAGGTGCTTTAAGGTCTCTTAAGGTACAGGTGTGTTACTCACCATACATGCCACCTGGACCGCTTCAGACAGGATCCCAGCATCCGGTTCACACCAGAACACGTGACACTCGAACCTCTGCGTGTCTCCGTCTACGATCACGGCGAAGGTGTGGCTGTCGTGGCCGACGCCCAGGAAGGTGAGGAAACGTACCTGACACTCCCACAGAGGCTCCTCCCCTTCCTGTCAGGATCCAATGAGAGAGAGAGAGGAGACAGAGTGAGCTCTGCCCTCCCAAGGTGGACTAACAGAGGTGTAGTAGTGATGGCGGTACCTCTCCCCTCCACAGAGACAGGATGTTATCCGTGACGTGGATCACCGTCAGCTCCCACTCGTCTCTGTCTGTGGAGTTCATGATGCTTTCTATCGCTCGGTTCAACACCTCCATACCTGCAGCACAGGTTACAGGTAAAGTCCTGACACCTGCTGGTTACTGTTGGGACAGCACACCTCATGACATCACTCTTTACAGGAATCACACAAATGATTCAGAAGCTACAGACCCAGAGAACAAAGTGTTCAGGTGTGTTCAGGTGTGTGTTCAAGTGTGTGTTCAAGTGTGTTCAGGTGTGTGTTCAAGTGTGTGTTCAAGTCTGTTCAGGTGTGTGTTCAAGTGTGTGTTCAAGTGTGTGTTCAGGTGTGTTCAAGTGTGTGTTCAAGTGTGTTCAGGTGTGTGTTCAGGTGTGTGTTCAAGTGTGTTCAGGTGTGTTCAAGTGTGTGTTCAAGTGTCTTCAGGTGTGTTCAAGTGTGTGTTCAAGTGTGTTCAGGTGTGTTCAAGTGTGTGTTCAAGTGTGTTCAGGTGTGTGTTCAGGTGTGTTCAAGTGTGTGTTCAGGTGTGTGTTCAGGTGTGTTCAAGTGTGTGTTCAGGTGTGTGTTCAGGTGTGTTCAAGTGTGTGTTCAAGTGTGTGTTCAAGTGTGTGTTCAGGTGTGTGTTCAAGTGTGTGTTCAGGTGTGTGTTCAAGTGTGTGTTCAGGTGTGTTCAAGTGTGTGTTCAGGTGTGTGTTCAAGTGTGTTCAGGTGTGTGTTCAAGTGTGTGTTCAGGTGTGTGTTCAAGTGTATTCAGGTGTGTGTTCAAGTGTGTTCAGGTGTGTGTTCAAGTGTATTCAGGTGTGTGTTCAGGTGTGTGTTCAAGTGTGTTCAGGTGTGTGTTCAGGTGTGTGTTCAAGTGTGTTCAAGTATGTGTTCAGGTGTGTTCAAGTGTGTGTTCAAGTGTGTGTTCAGGTGTGTTCAGGTGTCTTCAGGTGTGTGTTCAGGTGTCTTCAGGTGTGTGTTCAAGTGTGTGTTCAAGTGTGTGTTCAAGTGTGTTCAGGTGTGTTCAAGTGTGTGTTCAAGTGTGTGTTCAAGTGTGTGTTCAGGTGTGTGTTCAAGTGTGTTCAGGTGTGTGTTCAAGTGTGTGTTCAAGTGTGTGTTCAGGTGTGTTCAAGTGTGTGTTCAAGTGTGTTCAGGTGTGTGTTCAGGTGTGTGTTCAGGTGTGTGTTCAAGTGTGTGTTCAGGTGTGTGTTCAGGTGTGTGTTCAGGTGTGTGTTCAAGTGTGTTCAGGTGTGTGTTCAAGTGTGTGTCGGTGTGTTCAGGTGTGTGTGTTCAAGTGTGTTCAGGTGTGTGTACCCATCGCTCTGGACACCGGCAGGTTACCGATGTACTGGACCTCAAACTTCTGGACCTGCTGCCGCACCGCCTCCAGAAACTCCACTGAAACATGCAACAGACAATCAGCAGGGAGCCAATCAGAGAGCAGCAGCAGGTGATGTCAGAGAACAGGTGAGTCACCTTGTCTGGGCAGGTCTTCAGGTGAGATGCTCTCCATCGTTAGAGAGCGAGACGGCCTCATCAACGTCTTCTCTGACATCATCTATGGAGAAATCAACACGACGGCTAATTGGCTAATGCTAACTATGCTAAGCTAACACGGTAAACACAGGTGAATTTAAGGACTCACCTTGGAGCACATCTCATGCAATGCCGTGGCGATGGTTTTGGCCGGAGCGTCGCAGCGAAACACGTGACACTTCAGCACACAGCTGTCCTTATCGCCCGCCACGAACGCAAAGTCCCTGAACGCACCACACACACACACACACACACAAACATACATGCATACACACATACGTACACACACACACACAAATATACATGCATACATACATACACACATACACACACACAAACATACACGCATACACACACACTGTCATGTTGTGGCAGCTGATGGACTCATGATCATGTGATCAGAAGGTGAGATCAATAAATGGTCCTGACATATAGAGGAGGTGTATGAAGAGGTAACGGTAGAGGTTTACCTGTCCCTGTCCAGGTGGAGGAGTGTGGGGGGATGGGCGTGTTAAAGAAACAGAGAGAGTGACAGCGTTAGTGCACACAGACAGGTAAACTAAGTGAAAGGTGAGTTTGATTCTTACACCTTAGCATGCAGAAACATCCAACTGTGAGCGCATGCTGTTGGCCTAGCTTCCCCCTGCTTCCACTCTTTGCACTAAGCTAGGCTAAGCAAAAAGGCTGGAAGCAGGGGAACTGTTAGCTTAGCTTAGCACACAGACTGGATGCATGGGGAAGTGTTAGCCTAGCTTAGCGCAAAGACTGGAAACAGGGGAAACAGTTAGCCTAGCTTAGCGCAAAGACTAGAAGCAGGGGAAACAGTTAGCCTAGCTTAGCGCAAAGACTGGAAGCAGGGGAAACAGTTAGCCTAGCTTAGCGCAAAGACTGGAAACAGGGGAAACAGTTAGCCTAGCTTAGCGCAAAGACTGGAAGCAGGGGAAACAGTTAGCCTAGCTTAGCGCAAAGACTGGAAGCAGAGGGAAACTGTTAGCCTAGCTCCTCCTACCTCCTCCACCTCTGTCTCATGTTTGTTGGACAGGTTTACGCAGTCTGATTGGCTCACCTGCCGTTGTTGCAGCCCACCCCCCACACACGGATGTTGATGATTGGCTGACAGTGCAGAGGGGTGTGGTCTAAAGGGTCCAACAGAGTCAGAGTGTCCTTCTTCAGAACCAGCATCATCTCTCGACCCTGCAGACAGACGGCTCAGTGTACTACAGGTGTGATCCAGATCCTGAAGCTAGTTCTTCAGAGTCTGTCTGACACATAAAACTCAGGACCGAGAGACAGAAAACAAGCTCCTCCTCCGCCCCCCCACCCACCCCTTATTTTCCTCACCTCCCCCCAGGCCCCTTGCCTGTCTCTCTGCTCCGGGCTGCTGCAGTGAGACAGCTGCTGGATGACGTTACTGACAGCGAGACTGCTGCGACCGGGAGACAGGTCCTCCTCCTCCACCTCCAGCCAGCCCAGAGAGCGCACTGCAAAACACTGAGAGACAGACAGGGAGACAGGGAGAGAGACAGACAGGGAGACAGGAAGAGAGAGACAGACAGGGAGACAGGGAGAGAGAGACAGACAGGGAGACAGGGAGAGAGACAGACAGGGAGACAGGAAGAGAGAGACAGACAGGGAGACAGGGAGAGAGACAGACAGGTACAGAGACAGAGACAGACAAGGACACAGGTAGAGAGACAGACAGGGACACAGGTAGAGAGACAGACAGGGAGAGACGGGTGATGAGATTAAGTGTTCAGTGAGTCGTTGGGCGACAGATAAACCAGGACACAGACAGACAGACAGACAGACAGAGAGACAGATAAACCAGCACACAGACAGACAGAGAGACAGATAAACCAAGACACAGACAGACAGACAGACAGAGACAGATAAACCAGGACACAGACAGACAGAGAGACAGATAAACCAGGACACAGACAGACAGAGAGACAGATAAACCAGGACACAGACAGACAGACAGAGAGACCGATAAACCAAGACACAGACAGAAAGACAGACAGATAAACCAGGACACAGACAGAAAGACAGACAGATAAACCAGGACACAGACAGACAGACAGACAGACAGACAGAGAGACAGATAAACCAAGACACAGACAGACAGAGAGACACTGAGCAGCCACACCACGCCGGAGTTTTGGAGCACCCTAAACGGAGGAGCCTGAAAACTCCGCGGAGGTTGGAGGTATTTGAAAACTCCGGGGTTTTGGTTGAGTGTGGACGTCGGATACGGATGTGTGTTAGAAAAAATGAGCCCACACCCGTGCTCGCTACTGGATTGGTTATTAGAAGCCATGACGTCTCCGTCCCTGATTCGTCACACTCACTATCACGTGACCCGTACCCGGAAGAAAACAAACAGCCGGGCGACCAGCGATTCATTTCAACATCGTTGCTTTTAGATTCTAATGAGAAGACACGCTGCTTCGTTTTACTTCTTCCGTTTGGTAGCCTTGAGAGACCTTAGTCTGTAAGTATGTCTGTATGAAGCGTGAAAGGATGTACGAAGATATATTATATTCGCTAATGCTAATCGCGGTTAGCATTTCCCCATTGGCGGTAATGTTAAAATTAGCTTAGAAGCTAGCGAGTCGGACATTACATGATGTTCAGAGAAGAAGACAACTTTAGTACTGTTAAAAGCATCTTGCCGTTCAACGGGGACCCCTGCGGCTTATAGACCAGTGCGGCTTATCTGTGGACAAATTCTTTTTTCTTTTAAAAATTAGCGGGTGCGGCCTATATACAGGTGCGCTCTATAGCTCGGAAAGTACGGTATACTCATTTAGCGGCTAGCTAGTTAGCACGTTAGCTCGTAAAATAGCTAGTTAGTTAGCTTGTTAACTAACTAGCTAGCTTACAGATTCCGCCATGATTTCATTTTGACGATGTTACTCACTTTATCACTATAACACTGTTGTTATTGTTGTCATTGTGTTGTTTTGTTGTAGTTACCTTGGAGTTTGGGTCGTGGTACGTGAGATAATCTTCATGCCACGAAGACCTGAGTGAAAAAACACAATTCACATAAACTGTACAGTGTGTGTGTGTGTGTGTGTGTGTGTGTGTGTGTACCTGGCCTCAGGTGGTCCGTCTGTCTCTCCGTTGACATTCTGCTGTCCAGACTCCTCCTGCTGAGATAAAACACCACAGAAGAAGACAATATTCAGACAAACATGCTAATCTGAGCTAACTAGTAACTAGCTTAATTTACACTAACTAGTTACATTTATACTGACTAGTTTAATTTAGACTAACTCGTGTAATTTAGTCTGACTAGTTTAATTTAGACTGACTAGTTTAATTTAGTCTGACTAGTTTAATTTAGACTGACTAGTTTAATTTACAGTGACTAGTATAATTCACACTAACTCGTTTTGATTTACACTAACTAGCTTCATTCATACTGACTAGTTCCTAGGTTAGTTAACCTGTGTGTCCAGCAGCTGGGCCGTCCCACTGAGGCGGGGGTGCTGCCACTGGGTGGCCCCCGTGGGAACGTGCCAGTAGTACGTTCCTGTGGAGTCTTTGATGGTTCTCCATCCAGACGGAAGGTCTGGATCCAGCAGCAGGTTCTGGTCTGTCCAGATGTTGTCTGCAGACAACAAAAAACAGTATACATGTATTTATATACATATTGTAATGTTTCACTTACAGAGACAGGGTCTTTTCAAGAGGTTTATTCACCACAACCGTCACTCTTATTGCCGAGCAACTCGAGCGAACATTATTCGTCCGTGGACTACAGTGTGTTTTACACAACAACTCTACTTCCAGTTCCGGTCTAACACCACAATGACCAACTCCCGACACAGAACAGGCAACCCACTGTACAGGGTCGCTACACTATATAAGTATATACATGTATTTATATATTTATGTACAAAATGTACAAAATGACCAGAGGTCAAACTGCAGTGCAGGAGGAGTTGAAAGATAAAACTGAAAAAGATCTGAATTATTGATAAACACTAAGGCACATAAAGTGCTGAATCAGCTGATTTGAGACGAAGATATGACTGGAAGGGGGGGGGGGGGGGGTGGAGCGTTCAATACAGCTGAACCTAAAGAACAAACATCAGTTAAACGAAGAGGCTACGACTACGTACAGATAAACAGAGGCTACGACTACGTACAGATAAACAGAGGCTACGACTATGTACAGATAAACAGAGGCTACGACTACGTACAGATAAACAGAGGCTACGACTATGTACAGATAAACAGAGGCTACGACTATGTACAGATAAACAGAGGCTACGACTATGTACAGATAAACAGAGGCTACGACTACGTACAGATAAACAGAGAGGCTACGACTACGTACAGATAAACAGAGAGGCTACGACTACGTACAGATAAACAGAGGCTACGACTACATACAGATAAACAGAGAGGCTACGACTACGTACAGATAAACAGAGAGGCTACGACTACGTACAGATAAACAGAGAGGCTACGACTACGTACAGATAAACAGAGAGGCTCCGACTACGTACAGATGAACAGAGAGGCTACGACTACGTACAGATAAACAGAGGCTACGACTACGTACAGATAAACAGAGGCTACGACTATGTACAGATAAACAGAGAGGCTACGACTATGTACAGATAAACAGAGAGGCTACGACTACGTACAGATAAACAGAGGCTACGACTATGTACAGATAAACAGAGAGGCTACGACTACGTACCGATAAACAGAGAGGCTACGACTACGTACCGATAAACAGAGAGGCTACGACTACGTACAGATAAACAGAGAGGCTACGACTACGTACAGATAAACAGAGAGGCTACGACTACGTACCGATAAACAGAGAGGCTACGACTATGTACAGATAAACAGAGAGGCTACGACTACGTACCGATAAACAGAGAGGCTACGACTACGTACCGATAAACAGAGAGGCTACGACTACGTACAGATAAACAGAGAGGCTATGACTATGTACAGATAAACAGAGAGGCTACGACTACGTACCGATAAACAGAGAGGCTACGACTATGTACAGATAAACAGAGAGGCTACGACTACGTACCGATAAACAGAGAGGCTACGACTATGTACAGATAAACAGAGAGGCTACGACTACGTACAGATAAACAGAGAGGCTACGACTATGTACAGATAAACAGAGAGGCTACGACTACGTACCGATAAACAGAGAGGCTACGACTACGTACCGATAAACAGAGAGGCTACGACTACGTACAGATAAACAGAAAGGCTACGACTATGTACAGATAAACAGAGAGGCTACGACTACGTACCGATAAACAGAGAGGCTACGACTACGTACAGATAAACAGAGAGGCTACGACTACGTACAGATAAACAGAGGCTACGACTACATACAGATAAACAGAGAGGCTACGACTACGTACCGATAAACAGAGAGGCATGACCGCATAACCATCCTCCTAAGGAGGAGTGTGTGTGTGTGTGTGAGAGAGAGAGAGAGAGAGAGAGAGAGAGTGTGTGTGAGAGAGAGTGTGTGTGAGAGAGTGTGTGTGGGTGTCTCACCGTCATAGTTGACTATGAGGATGGCCAACATGTAATCCTTGCCCATCATGGCTCCGCCCTCCAACATGGTGGTCCAATCAGCTGATCGCCCTCCACCACACACACACACACACAGTCAGAGGCCCAGATAGCGGACAGTTAAAGCCTCCCGCTGCCTGCCTGCCTGCCTGCCTGCCTGCCTCTCTCTCTCTCTCTCTCTGTGTCTCTCGTCCTTCTCTCAGACGACACCATCAGTCTTCTTCTTCTTCTTCTGTTTTATTTCCATCTCTCTCTCTGTCTTCTCGTTCGTCCCTCCTCTCTCCTCTCTGTGATGAAGGATGCTGCTCTCTCTCCTCCTCTCTCTCCTCCCCCTGGTGATGTCATCACTCCCCTCCCTCTCGACCTTCACTGTAAAAGATGACTTTAACGATCACACATGTCAAATAATAATCTGAATCTGTAGATGAACCAAAAATAAACAGTAAAATATGTTCCTTTGAGATGTAGTGGAAGAGAAGTATAAAGGAGTATAAAATGGAAATGCCCAGTAAATACTAAGTAAAGTACAAGTACCTCATGTGTGTATGTGTGAACTTTTTAAATATTAGATAAAAACCTGAAAATTATTATTTTTTTCTCCTGAGGAAGTAAAATCTGTAAAAACAAAACTAATGTAAATGTTCAAGTGAAAATCAACACTGTAAATATTGTTTAGTTTAAATATGTTTAGTTTTTCCTTAATTTATTATTTATTTATTATTATTTATTTGTATTTGTATTAATTCATAATTCATAATTATTAATTGATCTATTAATTCCCTCATCTAGTTATTTATTTATTTATTCTTGAAGATGTGGATTTACATTTATTTAAATCGTCTGATTGAACAAACTGTAGTTTTCATTTGTTATTTCATTCTATTTTGCCTTAACTTCAAACATCACTGTTCAAGAATCTCAAAATCACCTGACGCTCACAGGAACACGTCAGGGTAGTGGCCACGTGTCCCGGAAGTGTTTTGACTCTAAAAGGAGCAGCTCAATTACATCACAGGAACTCACACCAGGTTTTCTAGAAAGTAAAAGCCTAAAATGTATTGTAACTGTAGAGAGTGAGATACAACAAAGTACTACGAAGAATAACTGCATCCAAACATTCAATGTGTTCATTAATACTGTTATTATTATTATTCGTAGTAGTTGTAGTTGTTAATACTATAGTAGTAGTAGTTGTTGTTTTTTTCATCATCATTAAAGAAAAACTTTATATATAGCAAAACATATCATTCAAATTATTTTTGTTGTTACTTATATACACTTGTTTATTGTTAGATTTGATATTTATCAATATTGATGTTTGGTATTATCTAGTTGTGTACTTGTGTACTCTACACAAAATAAAGTAATCAAAAAATAAATTGTATTGTATTACCGCAGCAGAAAGTTATACACATTTTACTACACAGAATACAAAGCATTCACACAATATATTCCAAACAAGTCTTATTCTGAAAATCGGAGCGGAAGTTCTCTCGTTGTTTCTTCCGGGTGACGTTACGTGTTTAGGATCGAGTTAACACGGTAACGTTCTGTGTCTGAAGCGGTTCACACTCAAAGTTACCGGAAAACATTTACGTTCTAAACTCTTTGGGTTAGCTTAGCGTCGTCACCGGGAAGAAGACGCTGTGACGTTGGTGATCTGACACGCTGGAGTCCAACATGGAGGACAGGTACGTTAAACCAGGTGAGAGTTATCTTCATAAAGTTATTATCCGCAATAACGTCTGTATGTGCTGCTAAGCTAACGGTTAGCATGATACCTGTGCTTATAACTGTTAGTTATCATCTTAAAGGTTCAACGAACTGCATTCAAATGTTTCCTTCAGCTTTAAGACAATAACTCCTCACTTTATAAACAATAAGAAGGTTTATATCACTTCATTTAGTGGTTCTTTGTAGTTCGGCGTTAATATATATATATATATATATATATATATATATATATATAACGTTATATAATATATTTCACCAAACAGTAATTATTCAGGTAGAACTAGTTTGTTCGAAGTTTTACTTTTGTTTTCTCATCTCTCTCTCTCTCGCTCTCTCTCTCTCTCTCTCTCTCTCTCGCTCTCTCTCTCTCGCTCTCTCTCTCTCTAGGTAACCAGGAGCGTGGGTGGAACGACCCCCCCCAGTTCTCATACGGCCTCCAGACGTCCCGCAGGCCTCAGAGGAACCTCCTGAACAAGAGAGCTGCTCCACCAGCAGGTTAGGGAACACGTCTTTCCTCGTTTCCTTTCCTAGCCTCCTCGCGTTCCCTGCTCTTAACTCTCTTCTTCTTCTTCTTCTTCTTCTTTAAATTTGATTGGCGGGTCGCAACCAACTTGTATAGGTGCATACCGCCACCTACTGTACCGGAGTGTGCAGTTTCAGGGTAACCTTTTCTTCACTGTTTCCAACTAAATCCTACGGTCTAATCCCGTTTCTTTAAGAAATCGCAACAGTGCTCTGCAGCACTCCCGCCATTCTCCGTCCACTGCCAGAACTCCCTCCAAACTCCACTTCCGTCCCAACTGACATATTTTTTGCTTCAAGATGTTCCTGTCTGAATTGTATCTTTGACATTTCAGGATAACATGCTCCACGTCTTCAGTAACATTACAAATAGTGCACTTATCTGAGTCCATTTTTGCCATTAAATACAGCGTTGAGTTAAGTCCTGTATGTCCGAACCTTAACCTTGATATTATGACCTTCTCTCTTAACTCTCGTGGGTGGGACTAAGACTATATAATATCAAACATCTTGTCTCTGATTGGTCCTCAGGTGCAGGAGCCCCCCCCATGACCCCTCCCTCCTCCAATCCTCTGGCTCCAACTCTAGGTGGTGTAGCTCCGCCCCCTCTACACTCAGGTAAGGAGCAGAAGAAGAAGAAGGGTTTCGTGATTGAAGCCTGATTGACTGACTCCTCCTCTTCCTGCAGCTCGTCCTCTTGGCTGTGTGGCCACGCCCCCTCCCCCTCTGGGACCAATGAGAAGTCAGAGAGACGACAGCCAAGCAGAGAGCGAGCCGGACGTAGAGGGCGTGGTGTTGGTGCTGAACCTAGCGCTCGATACCTGTAGAGCGACTGTTAAGGTGAGTCTGAACCTGAAGACTTTTATTTTGTTAATTCATCTGAAGACTTTTATTTTGTTATCTGTGTGTAGGACCAGGTGTGTAGTGACGTGGCAAAGAGGCTCCGCCTCCTGGAGGACAGCTGGAGGTCAGGTAGACTGAGCCTACCTGTGAGGAGACGCATGGACACTCTGTCTTTAGGTAACCTGTCTCACCATCTACCAGTCTGTCTACCTGAACACCTGTCCGTCTCTAGACTGATCTGTCTGTCTGCCTGTCTGTCTCTCAGAGTTAGAGGCTGGTCACTGGGACTCAGCTGATGAGATCCATCGCTCTCTGATGGTCGATCATGTGACTGAAGTCAGCCAATGGATGGTCGGTGTCAAACGACTCATCGCTGAGACCCGAAAACTGAATCCAGAACTTTTAGAACCACTTCGGAAACCTCCGGGACCAGTCCAGGACCCTGCAGCACCGGTCCAGGACCCTGCAGCACCGGTCCAGGACCCTGCAGCATTGGTCCAGGACCCTGAAGCACCGGTCCAGGACCCTGCAGCATTGGTCCAGGACCCTGCGGCACCGGTCCAGGACCCTGCAGCATTGGTCAAGGACCCTGCAGCATTGGTCCAGGACCCTGCAGCACCGGTCCAGGACCCTGCAGCATTGGTCCAGGACCCTGCGGCACCGGTCCAGGACCCTGCAGCATTGGTCCAGGACCCTGCAGCACCGGTCCAGGACTGTTAATCCTGTAGGGATCGGCATGTTTCTTTCTACTCTCACCAAACTTTGACTATTTTAACCGAAACCAGGATCTGGTGCTGATAATCCTCACATTCATTCTCACATCTCAGCAGAGCTGTCTGGACTCTAGAGGGTTTCAAACTGAGGCACTCCTACAGGGGGTCCGCTCTGGAATCTGGTCTCCTGATTTGGATTCCTAGACTCTCTGGACCCCACATAGACTGTAGACTCTGGACCACGTCTGTCATGTTTCTGGACTCTCAACCTTTATAAGGATCTAAAGTCATGTGATGTTTACATCAATCAGTGGAATAAATCTCTGTTCTCATGTCTGAATGTCTTTATTCCTCAGGGACCAGACCCTGACCCTGTAGACCTGATGCAAAGCTGCCAAAGGAGACTACAGAAACATGAGTCCTCATTCTAGATGGTAAAAGTGATTGTTTGTTAGAGGACGTCAACATCAACGTGGAGATTCATTATAAATGATGTCAACGAGTCGGAATCAGGTCGTAACTAAAAGAAAGAGGCAGAGTTCAGATTAAAAACATTAGATACCCTACAAACCGTGTATTTGTACACATGTGCGACACATACGCGACTGTGGCTAAGTGGATAGCAGGGCCGTCTTTCAATCAGAGGGTCGGCGGTTCAATCCCCGGCTCCGGCTCTGCTAGTCGCATGTCGATGTGTCCTTGAGCGAGACACTTAACCCCAAAATGTCTCCCGTAGTTGTGCCTACGGTGTAGAAATGTGATAGACTCTGAATTGTAAGTCGCTTTGGATAAAAGCATCTGCTAAATGACTGTAATGTAAAGTAATGTATTCAGAAGACGTACAACCAGATTATTATAAACTGTCTTATTTATTTAAGATTATATGAATTTAACAACATCAGCAGGTTTCTGCAGTGTTGAGATGTGACCAGCAGGAGGCAGCAGAGGACAGCAGTCCACCCACAGGGGTTTGTGTGTTTGTCACACTGTGTGTTTAATGTGTGTCCTCTTTGTGGTTGTATTGCATCTCTCTGTGGTTGTTTTGCGTCTCTGTGGTTGTTTTGCTTCTCTTTGTGGTTGTTTTGCATCTCTTTGTGGTTTTGCGTCTCTTTGTGGTTGTTTTGCTTCTCTTTGTGGTTGTTTTGAGTCTCTTTGTGGTTGTTTTCCGTCTCTTTGTGGTTGTTTTGCGTCTCTCTGTGGTTGTTTTGCGTCTCTGTGGTTGTTTTGCTTCTCTTTGTGGTTGTTTTGCATCTCTTTGTGGTTTTGCGTCTCTTTGTGGTTGTTTTGCTTCTCTTTGTGGTTGTTTTGAGTCTCTTTGTGGTTGTTTTCCGTCTCTTTGTGGTTGTTTTGCTTCTCTTTGTGGTTGTTTTGAGTCTCTTTGTGGTTGTTTTCCGTCTCTTTGTGGTTGTTTTGCATCTCTTTGTGGTTGTTTTCCGTCTCTGTGGTTGTTTTGCATACAATATGTGCCATGGTGATGTAATGAACACATCCATAAGTTTATTAAGCGCCAAATCAACTTGACCAACAGCACGGCATGCAGCGGCTTTCCCCATGTTCTCCGCATCGCCGACACTACAACAACGTAGCACTCGCACAACAGCTCAAGGCTGCATCCAGTCTGTGGGACAGGCAGTGTGGTGTTCAATGTCTGCTCCAGAAGCTCTGTAAAGAAATGATTCCTTGTGGGCAGAATGGACAGCGCTCGTATAGGAAGTCATCGTGATGTGATAACGGATCTTGGCGATGTGGAAGAACTCTCTCCCGAGGAGGAGGAGGAGGCAAACAAACAAACCTAAAAATAGACAGAAGAAGAGACCGGTCTGTACCTCCAGCCGACACAAATAAAACACTACTCGGAATATTAAAAACAAACAAATTATTTCTATTCCAAACACAAATGATGAAACAGCGAATGTTCAAATTTGAAGAGCTAGAATCAAGGATTTTCTTCTATGAAAGTGACTTCATGCTTATGTTACGCCTGGTCTAGGGGAACCTGGATGCAGCATAATATAAGGTCTCTCCCACTCCCAAGAAGGACCATTGCTGCTGTAATACAGTCCATCATATTGATCTGTACTTAGGGGGACGACGGCAACTGCCTACTGCTACTGACCTCCTCTCCACCCTTTCCTCTTTGGACAACCTCTGTCCCTTCACCTCCAGGCCTGCACGGCCAACCCCACCTGCCCCATGGTTGTCGGACTCAGTGCGTACTGACAGACGGAGCCTACGAGAGGCTGAGCGAAAATGGAGAAAAGGTAAACTCCCAGAGGACCTTCTTAAGTTCCAAGCTCTTCTTTACACTTTCTCCTCCTCTCGATCTACTGCTAAAGCTGCTTTCTTCTGCTCTAAAATCCTAACCTCTGCTTCCAATCCTAAAAAACTCTTCGAAACTTTCCCCCCACCCCCTCCTCCTCCGTCTTCCCTTCTCTCTGATGATTTCGCCAACTTCTTTGACAAGAAGGTAAACAATATCAGGTCCTTCTCTCATGCCCCTGTCCCTGTCCATCCTCTCCCTCACTCTCTCAGTGTCCCTCTCCACCATCTCCAGCTCTTCCCCCACAGCTCTCCCTCCCCTCTCCATGCCCCATCTTACCCTATCTTGCTCCCCTCTTCTTCAGTCTATTGCGACTGAACTCCTTCCTTTCCTCACCCACCTCATCAACACATCTCTTGTTTCAGGATGCTTTCCCACGGCTTTCAAGACTGCCAGAGTCACCCCCCTTCTGAAGAAACCATCACGTGACCCCTCTGATGTCAAGAACTTCAGACCGGTTTCTCTTCTACCCTTTCTTTCCAAAACACTTGAACGTGCTGTCTCTACTCAACTGTCTTCCTATCTTCACCAGAACAGCCTCTTGGACCCCCACCAGTCTGGGTTCAAAGTGGGTCACTGGACAGAGACAGCCCTCCTTGCGGTGACGGAGTCTCTTCACACAGCGAGAGCGAACTCTCTCTGCTCTGTCCTGATTCTCCTGGACCTGTCTGCAGCGTTTGACACTGTGAACCACCAGATCCTCCTCTCCACCCTCGAGGGGATGGGCGTCTCAGGCTCTGCACTCTCCCTGTTTGCATCCTACCTGACAGGTCGATCCTACCAGGTGACATGGAGGGGGGCCGTGTCGGAACCACGCATGCTGACTACGGGGGTTCCACAAGGCTCAGTCCTGGGCCCCCTTCTCTTCTCGCTCTACACAACATCTCTGGGTTCTGTTATTCGCTCGCATGGCTTCTCTTACCATTGTTATGCCGATGACACCCAGCTGGTCTTGTCATTTCCCCCCGGGGACACTCAAGTGGAGGCATCGCTGCATGCTTGGCTGACATCTCGAAGTGGATGACGACACACCACCTCAAGCTCAACCTAGACAAAACCGAGCTACTGTTCCTCCCGCACCGAGACCTGTCCATCACCATTGATGATACCGTGGTGACGCCAACTCGGACTGTGAGGAACCTGGGTGTGACCCTGGACGACCAACTGTCGTTCTCAGCAAACATTGCATCGGTCACACGCTCCTGCAGATTCCTGCTCCACAGCATCAGGAGGATTCACTTCCTCACTGATGAGACGGAGCAGGTGCTCGTCCAGCCTCTTGTCATCTCCCGTCTGGACTACTGCAACTCACTACTTGCCGGAGCCCCGGCGTCGGCCATCAGACCTCTGGAGCTTGTCCGGAAAGCTGCAGCTCACCTGGTGTTCAATCGCCCCAAGTTCTCCCACAACTTCCCTTCTCCGTTCTCTACACTGGCTCCATGTAAGAGCTCTCATCCAGGTTAAGACTCTGGTGCTAGCCTACAGGGCAGTGAAAGGAACAGCTCCTTCCTATCTCCAGGCCGTGGTCAAGCCTTACACCCCCGCCCGACCTCTTCGCTCTGCTGCCTCGGGGTGATCGGTCGCCCCGTCGCTCAGAGGTCCCTGCGGCCGATCGACCCGGTCGCGTCTGTTTCCTGTCCTGACCCCTCAGTGGTGGAATGAACTCCCCACTGACCTCAGGACAGCAGAGTCGCTGCCCATCTTTCATCAGGCTGAAGACTCACCTCTTCAAGAAGGCCTACCCTGAGCCTTCCTCTTAGCACTTACTTAGCATCTATTGTATTCATACTAGCTTATTGCACTTATTGTATTCATATTAGTTTGTGGCACTTATTGCATTCGTTTGTTTCTGCACTGTATGTTGGCTCTGGTTTATGCTCTCAGATGTTTGTTTGAAGAAAGGACATGCACTTATTACTTCTGGTGACTAGTTGTTCTCTCGAAAACCGATGTTGAATACAACAAATCTAAATGTTCAGACCAGGTGGAGGAATAGCACACAATGTCTTCTAGGTCGCCTCACAGTTCTTAACCCCCAAAAGAACCATATTCATCAACCTCTGGAAAGTGGCAGGAGCATTTATTAACCCGAAGGGCACGACGGTGTACTGAAGGAAATGATCAGGGGTTACAAAAGCGGAGTATCACAGTAGATATAGTCACAGTATTACAGTAGAGATAGTCACAGTATTACAGTAGATATATTCACAGTATCACAGTAGATATAGTCACAGTATCACAGTAGATATATGCACAGTATCACAGTAGATATATGCACAGCATCACAGTAGATATATGCACAGTATCACAGTAGATATATGCACAGTATCACAGTAGATATATGCACAGTATCACAGTAGATATATTCACAGTATCACAGTAGATATATTCACAGTATCACAGTAGATATATGCACAGTATCACAGTAGATATATGCACAGTATCACAGTAGATATATGCACAGTATCACAGTAGATATATTCACAGTATCACAGTAGATATATGCACAGTATCACAGTAGATATATTCACAGTATCACAGTAGATATATGCACAGTATCACAGTAGATATATTCACAGTATTACAGTAGATATCTTCACAGTATATATCTTCACAGTATCACAGTAGATATCTGCACAGTATCACAGTAGATATCTTCACAGTATCACAGTAGATATATGCACAGTATCACAGTAGATATATGCACAGTATCACAGTAGATATATTCACAGTATCACAGTAGATATATGCACAGTATCACAGTAGATATATTCACAGTATCACAGTAGATATATTCACAGTATCACAGTAGATATATGCACAGTATCACAGTAGATATATGCACAGTATCACAGTAGATATATTCACAGTATTACAGTAGATATCTTCACAGTAGATATCTTCACAGTATCACAGTAGATATCTGCACAGTATCACAGTAGATATATGCACAGTATCACAGTAGATATATTCACAGTATCACAGTAGATATATGCACAGTATCACAGTAGATATATTCACAGTATTACAGTAGATATCTTCACAGTATCACAGTAGATATATGCACAGTATCACAGTAGATATATGCACAGTATCACAGTAGATATATTCACAGTATCACAGTAGATATCTTCACAGTATCACAGTAGATATAGTCACAGTATTACAGTAGATATCTTCACAGTATCACAGTAGATATATGCACAGTATCACAGTACTCTATGATATTATAGTTCCTGGATCATCTCTCAGTGTTTGCACTTCTTACTTTCCAGCACGCAAAGACAGAGAGGATGCAGTTACCATGGCAACCCTTCTTGTGTGTGTGCGTGCGCGTGCGTGTGTGTGTGTGTCCTGGCCTCTGATTGGCTGATGGTAGAGAGTGGGCGGTCAGGTTGAGCGTCTCTCTCTCAGATATCAGGACAGAGAGACAGAGAGACGAAGCTTCTCCTCACTGCTCTCTCCTTCATCCCTCCATCTTATTCTTCTTCCTCCTCTTCCTCTTCTTCCTCCTCTTCCTCTTCTCTGTCCAGAACAAAAACTCTTTGTCTTTCTTCTTCTCTTTTCTGTCTTCTCTCCTCTGACCTCCACACAGACAGACAGACAGGTCTAACTCTTGGCCTTCTTCATCTCCACCATCATCTTCATCATCCTCGGAGGAGCTCCCTGACCCCTTGCCTCGCCGGGTCGCCATGGCAACGGTCATCTGTACTCGTTTCACCGAAGAGTTTCAGCTTTATGAAGAGCTGGGCAAGTAAGTATCTTCATCATCTTCATCATCTTCATCTTCATCAGTTCTACACTGCTGTGTTTAACATCTAACTTGTCTGACTGAGTATCACGAATATTAAGTGCTAATATTTCATGAATTAGTTTCATGTTATCTATATTATTATTAGTGGGAAAGTTCTGCTCGTTATATTTTGAGTAAATGTTGCGTATTTAATTCTATTCTATTCATATTTTTATCATTTTGTATATCATTTAAATTATATTGAAATTGTTTGTTACTTGTATTTGAAATTCATATATTATTTAGATTTTTGTTAATTGTAATAATTATTCAGAAATATTCTAATTAACTGTTTTATCTTATTTTCCACGTACTATTAGTAAACCTTTTTACTTATTTAAATATACATTATTTCAGTTCTACGCTTTCATTAATTAATTTGTTTTAATTTTGATTATTATTATTATTGTTTTAATGTTTTAGTTCTTTTAATTTTCTATCATTTCATATTCGTAAACATCAAATGTATTTTTGTTTCTTCATTTCGTTAAATAGTTTAAAATATTGTATTAATACTTAAATCATATCATTTATTTATTATTGATTGTGTTGCTGATCAGTTTCTTATTAAATTGATCAACGGATGGATGAGTGGATCACCTCTCTGACCCCATCCCACTCACTGCCCACACACACACACACACACGTAATGCCAGGTCTCTTACATAATGTGATGGTGGGTGGCAGAATAACAGCAGAATTCATCTTTCAGAAGCAACAGAAATTCTTTGTGTAAAAAAACTCAGCTTCAGTTTCAAGGATGAATAAAATCAGGAGGAACATCGTATTTATTCTTTATAACAATATTCACGTTATTTATAACACTACAATGTTCTTTATGATCAGTCATTCTTTGATAAAATAGTAGTGAAGTAGTTGTGAGAGATTAAATTCCAACGTTTAGGACACTGGATCCTACATTTCCCACAATGCACCCTGATAGACTCCCTCCCCCGTTATTATCAACCCACTCCTTTTCTTGGTAAGACCCGCCCTGTGCAGCATTCAAGAGCGAGTATTGGTTCAGTGTAGCAGTAGTGTAAGTAACGATAGTTAATGTTGTACTTGGGGAAGTAGCAGTACTTATTGTTGAAGGATCAGTAGTAGTACCAGGAGCAATATAGTCTTAGTAGTAGTAATTGTAGAAAGCTATGGGGATTGGCAGTAGTATTAGCAAAAGCTTAAGTAGTCATGTTAACATTACTAGTGTTTAAAGTAGTTTTACCTTCAGCAGTGGTACCAGTCATATTAACATTTGTAAAAGTTTGACGTTGTTTTGTTTCCTCATTGTAAAAAGCTGATTGGTTCCTCCTGTTGCGTTTCCAGGGGAGCGTTTTCGGTGGTGCGCCGCTGTGTGAAGGTTCTGTCGGGTCAAGAGTACGCCGCCAAGATCATCAACACCAAAAAACTCTCTGCCAGAGGTGAGGACATGAAGAATAACTGCAGAGATATTATTACACTTAATATCAGGAGATATCAGGTTGT
Source organism: Ophthalmolycus amberensis (assembly GCA_024529925.1). Taxonomy (NCBI): domain Eukaryota; kingdom Metazoa; phylum Chordata; class Actinopteri; order Perciformes; family Zoarcidae; genus Ophthalmolycus; species Ophthalmolycus amberensis. The sequence continues at coordinate 39,960 of JAFEUB010001562.1, read as the reverse complement.
TCATTGGTGTTTTCTACAAACACTCATTGTGATATAAAAGATCTGACCAATACAGAAAGAGATTTAGATGAAGGGGAATGGTGTAGAACAAAAATGTAATAATATAAACAAAATAATAATGATAAATAATAACAATATTAATTATAATCATGGTAAATAATAATAACAATAACGATATTAATTATAACTAGAAAATTCCGCAGGAAATTTTGACAGTGTGGCTTCTACTGGCCGAAGACGTCGCAATTTACAAAGACGCCGATGTTACCGGTAGCGTCATTCAGGTTCACTGAGATATCGCTTCTCTCTTTTCTGCATTTTAGATTCATGCTCTTTGATTGAATCTGGTGTTCGTGATGCACAGTCCACGAACGGCTCCCGTCATTTCTGTACTGGACATGTACATCTTTGTTTGAGACACATACCTTGAACTGAAAGACTTGAACTTAACATTTCTTAACATAAACCTCATTCTGAGCTTCATGTTAAGATGCAGTTACTCTGTGGGGCTTTTATTTTGAAAGGGTGGGACTGGGTGGGTGAGAGAGGGGGAGATGAGAAATAATCATAATGTTTGACACAGGTTATTAAAAGACAGGAGGTCTAACGATGCCTTTGACTGAATATCTCGAGAGAGAGAGAGAGAGAGAGAGAGAGAGAGAGAGAGAGAGAGAGAGAGAGAGAGAGAGAGAGAGAGAGAGAGAGAGAGAGAGAGAGAGAGAGAGAGAGAGAGAGAGAGAGAGAGAGAGAGAGAGAGAGAGAGAGAGAGAGAGAGAGAGAGAGAGAGAGAGAGAGAGAGAGAGAGAGAGAGAGAGAGAGAGAAAACAGTGATTTTGAACAAAACTGCTGCCTCCTTTTAACAAAGAGCAGGAGTCTGAGTGTCAAAATATGGATACCGTGAGAAAGATAAGACTGTCGAACACGCTGATGTGTTTTTTATGTTTGTGGTGTTAATAATGTGAGTTCTATAGAGCAAAATACAAAACTGGTACCGTCTGCGTTCTGTGAGAAGTTAGCGGTGAGATTTAACATGGAGTCTGATGGAGCAGCTGGTTGGAGTTCATGTCGCTCTGCGGCTCTTTGAGCCAAATGTGTAAGTCCGTTGGATTCCATCGACACTTTACTGCGACCAGCACAACATTTCCAAGCTTTTGGGCCAAAATGGTGTTTCAAGAGTAAAAATTGTGGGAGCTGGAGCAATTTGTTTGTAAAAATCACAGAATACTTTCCTGCTCCGCTCCACTCTGACCGTGATGTCATCACTCTAGCTCTCAATGAGCCGTGCAATACACACCCATTATAAAATCTGAACCGGACCCAAAATGTTCCTGAAACTTAAACGTTGACTTCATGAAAACTGTGCTAGCTATCAAAATGTCCATTTGGCTCAATAAAGTGCAGCGTTCTGTCTACGTTTTAAACTTTGAATCATGTTTCTACGTTAAAGTACGGCTCGTCAATATGGGCCCAAAGTTAAGTGTTTTTAAAGCTCTCTCCATGCCGAAACCCCATTCAAGTGAATGGAGAAATTTTGCTCCATTTTTCGTGTTATTGAGAAAACCGCTGGGCAAATCTCTCCAGAACATAGATTGCACACGATTCCCGATCAGGCCGCACGTTTTGATGTATTTTTTGTGCAATTTTTGGGAACGCTGTGTGAGGAAAAGCGCGGCAAACTTTTGTAATTTCGCCCAACGAATGTTGTAAAACTTAAAAAATACACTCTCCCTGCTCTCTGAAACATTTATTAAGGATTAATCATACATTTATTAATGAGACATAGGCTATTTAGACATTCTAAATAGATCTGTAGTTTAAAATTTGGAATAGACACTTACTACCCGAACCATACTGTGAAGGCATTAAATATAAACAGTATGTAAGGGTTAAGAGGACTCATGAGAGAGCTGGTCTATAGTAGAGGTTCCCCTTCAAAATAAAACGTAACTCTCTCACCTTCATCATCATATTTAATGTGATTACACTCTCAAATGTCTGTTTGATTTGTGTGTGTGTGTCTGTAGCTATTTGTTTGTTCTTCTATCTTTGAACGTCTCAGCTTTGATTCCAGGGGGTTTCCTGTCACACTATTTTATGCATATACATATATATACATATCTGTGTATATACAGTATATGCATATATTTATACACAGTGTATTTATAGTGTGTATGGGCGTGTGTGGTGTTTGCTTCCAGCCTTCAGAGCTTCAGAGATGCTGCTCAGTTGGAAAGCTTCCTCAGCAGTTTGTCAGTAGGCTGTTGGATCAATCTGAGCTGGTCTCAGATCAGAACTGTATCCCTAGATTAGGTTAAATAATAAAGCAATATAGTTCTTCAATGACAGGAAGTATAGAGAGAGATTAGCATGTGTGCTAACATTAGCATCAATATCTGTGATCAGTGACCAATGTGTTTGTTTTCTCAGATCATCAGAAGTTGGACCGCGAAGCTCGAATCTGTCGTTTACTGAAGCACCCGAACATCGGTGAGTACTACTATCTGTGTGTGTGTCAAACATGATGATTATGTCTCCTCTCCCCCTCTCTCACCCACCCAGTCCCACCCTTTCAAAATAAAAGCCCCACAGAGTAACTGGATTTTAACATTGACTTGAAACTTAAACGTTGACTTCATGAAAACTGTGCTAGCTATCAAATAGCCAATTTGGCTCAATAAAGTGCAGCGTTTTGTCTACGTTTTAAACTTCATTGTTCTACGTTAATGTTAAGTTCAGTGTTTTTTAAGTTCTCTTCACGCTGAAACCCCATTCAAGTGAATTGCTTTGTTTTTCTGGATTTTCAGAAAAACCGCTGGGCGAATCTCTCTAGAAAATAGATTGCACACGATAAAACTGCCTTTGTGCTACAAAGCCACACTGAATAAGACTGATGCTAGAGGAAGAGGAGTACTACTAAGTAGTACTGGTTAGAACGTGTTTATACCAGTACTACTCCAGTACGCACACTACCTCAGCAGCAAGTACTATGACCACCACTCCTACTGTCACTGGGTTGTGTATTTGTACCACTCTCAGTACTGCTCTCTGCTGCTGATGATGAAGTTGAAGATGATGAAGATGATGATGAATTATGGAATGGTTGTCGTTGGCAACAGTAACCAGCGTGTTACTAATTGATGAGGAGCTGTATTCGCCATGGAGATGAGGTTTTCCTCATTTAACACACTTTCCCTCTGATCAGAACACAATGTTAATGTTTTTAATGTTCTCACACTAGCACCCTGTAAACACACTTGTATTGTCTTTCTTTTGTTTTGTTTCTATTGTAACTCTGCTTTAAAGCCTCCTGAGGACACTAAACACATGCATCTGGTCCTTGTGTTTACAGGTCTAATGCCGCTGTGATGTCCATATCAAATACAAATCAACAGAACAAACATAAAATAAATAAACACAGAGCGTTTTACTGTGCTACAAGTACACAAAGTACAAAGACTCAGTAGTACATGTTGAGAGTTTTTACAGCAGGTTTTACATCATAGGGATCAGAAGTCGACGCCTACTATTGTACAAATACTCATTCACTCTACATTGGAAATGGAAATACTCAAGTGGATTACAAGTACCTTGAATGTGTACTCAAGTACAGTAGTTGAATAAAACTACAAACACAGAGATTTTCACTTCCTGTCTTCACTTCACAATAAAAGCCCCACACAGACACAAACAGATCTTTAAAGATGACCTCACATGGTCCCAACCGGCCAATCAGGAGGCTCGCAGCCGAAGCCCGCTGTCCAATCGGAGCTCTGTGTGGGCAGGCGATGCTCCACAGCTACCGAGGAGTGTTACGTAACTCTGTGTGTGTGTGTGTGTGTGTGTGTGTGTGTGTGGGGGGGGGGGGGGGTTTGATGCCTTCACCTAAGGACACTGTTGCCTAGCAACACACACACACGCACACACCTGTGTGAGGAGATGAGGAGGTTTCTCCTCCTACACACACCGCAGCAGTGGGATTCGATTTGTTACACAATAAAAGTTTTTCACATTCAGAAACAAACATTCAGACATCAAGTATTCAGACGTTGTACTGCGGTAACTGCATTACGAGTACAAATACTGTAGTACAAGTACTGTAGTAGAAGTACAAGTGGTATCTTCCTGTGTACCTCATGAAATGATTTGTGATATGAGATCAATGTCGTGAGATTGATGATGTCTTCTTGATTTCTGCTGTGTTTAGCCTAGCTTAGCACAAAGAGACTATCATGTAGCATCCTTACATGTTGTATCTGGTTGGCTAATCAGATTCTTTCTCTCTCTCTCTCCCTCACTCGCTCGCTCTCTCGCTCTCTCTCTCTCTCTGTCTCTCTCTCTCTTTCGCTCTCTCTCTCGCTCTCTCTCGCTCTCTCTCTCCATCTCTGTCTCTCCCTCCCTCTCTCTCTCGCTCCCTCTCTCGCTCTCGCCCTCTCTCTCTCTGTCTCTCTCTCTCTCTCTCTCTCTCTTTCGCTCTCTCTCTCTTTCTCTCTCTCCCTCCCTCTCTCGCTCTCTCTCTCTCCATCTCTGTCTCTCTCCCTCCCTCTCGCTCGCTCTCTTTCTTTCTCTCTCTCCATCTCTTGTCTCTCTCTCTCGCTCCCTCTCTCTCTTTCTCTCTCTCTCTTTCTCTCTCTTCCTTTCCCTCCCTCTCTCTCTCGCTCTCTCTCCCTCCCTCCCTCCCTCCCTCTCTCTCTCTCTCTCTCTCTCTCGCTCTCTTTCTTTCTCTCCCTCTCCCCCTATCTCTCTCTCTCTCTCTCTCTCCCTCCCTCCCTCCCTCTCCCTCTCCCCCTCTCTCTCTCTCTCTCTCCCTCACTCCCTCCCTCCCTCTCCCTCTCCCCCTCTCTCTCTCTCGCTCTCTTTCTTTCTCTCTCTCCATCTCTCTCTCTCTCGCTCTCTCCCTCTCCATCCCCCTCTCTCTCTCTCTCTCTCGCTCTCCCTCTTTTTCTCTCTCTCTCTCTCTCTCTCTCTTTCTTTCTCTCTCTCGCCATCTCTCTCTCTCTCACTCTCTCCCTCTCCATCCCCCTCTCTCTCTCTCGCTCTCTCTCTCTCTTTCTTTCTCTCTCCCTCCCTCTCTCTCTCTCGCTCTCTTTCTCTCTCTCCCTCTCCCCCTCTCTCTCTCTCTCCCTCCCTCTCTCTCTCTCTCTCTCTCTCCCTCTCTCTCTCTCTCTCTCTCTCTCTCTCTCTCTCTCTCTCTCTCTCTCGCTCTCTCGCTCTCTCTCTCTCTCTTTCAGTGCGGCTACATGACAGTATTTCAGAGGAGCTTCATCATTACCTCATCTTTGACCTGTGAGTGCTGCTCTGTCTCTCTCGAAATGACACGTGTGTTCCTGTGACATCACTTCCCATGATGCTCTTTGTCTCTCAGGATAACAGGTGGAGAGTTGTTTGAAGATATCGTAGCCAGAGAATATTACAGTGAAGCTGACGCCAGGTAAAGAACTACACATCAATAAATGTGTCTGACTGAAAGTAGGTTCAGCTCTGACCTCTGTCTCTCTGTGAACAGTCACTGTATCCAGCAGATTTTGGAGGCGGTGCTACATTGTCACCAGATGGGCGTGGTCCACCGAGACCTGAAGGTACCAGTCTCACTGGAGTTAGCATGTTAGCAGAGATAGCATGTTGGCCTTGTAGACCAATGGGCAGAGTTAGCATGCTAGCATCTCTCATGTAAACCAATAGGCCTGAGTTAGCATGCTAGCATCTCTCATGTAAACCAATGGGCAGAGTTAGCATCTCTGATGTAAACCAATGGGCAGAGTTAGCATGTTAGCATCTCTGATGTAAACCAATAGGCAGAGTTAGCATGTTAGCATCTCCTCTGTGTCTCCAGCCAGAGAACCTGCTGCTGGCCTCAAAGTCAAAAGGAGCGGCGGTGAAACTGGCTGACTTCGGTCTCGCCATCGAGGTGGAGGGAGACCAGCAGGCCTGGTTTGGTAAGACCCCACAGATACAAGTAATGTTATTCAGTTCAATCCATTCATATAGCACTGAATTATAAATCACAGGTTTTGCCTCAGAGGGCTTTACAATCCGTACATCATCTGTCCCAGGACCCCCGCATCACAACAGGAAAAACTCCCCAAACCCACCCCAGCTATAAACCTGAACCAGTCCTAACTATAAACCTGAACCAGCCCTAACTATAAACCTGAACCAGTCCTAACTATAAACCTGAACCAGTCCTAACTATAAACCTGAACCAGCCCTAACTATAAACCTGAACCAGCCCTAACTATGAACCTGAACCAGCCCTAACTATAAACCTGAACCAGCCCTAACTATAAACCTGAACCAGTCCTAACTATAAACCTGAACCAGTCCTAACTATAAACCTGAACCAGTCCTAACTATAAACCTGAACCAGCCCTAACTATAAACCTGAACCAGCCCTAACTATAAACCTGAACCAGCCCTAACTATGAACCTGAACCAGCCCTAACTATAAACCTGAACCAGTCCTAACTATAAACCTGAGCCAGCCCTAACTATAAACCTGAACCAGTCCTAACTATAAACCTGAACCAGCCCTAACTATAAACCTGAGCCAGTCCTAACTATAAACCTGAACCAGCCCTAACTATAAACCTGAGCCAGCCCTAACTATAAACCTGAACCAGCCCTAACTATAAACCTGAACCAGTCCTAACTATAAACCTGAGCCAGCCCTAACTATAAACCTGAACCAGCCCTAACTATAAACCTGAGCCAGCCCTAACTATAAACCTGAACCAGCCCTAACTATAAACCTGAACCAGCCCTAACTATAAACCTGAACCAGCCCTAACTATAAACCTGAACCAGCCCTAACTATAAACCTGAACCAGCCCTAACTATAAACCTGAGCCAGCCCTAACTATAAACCTGAACCAGTCCTAACTATAAACCTGAACCAGCCCTAACTATAAACCTGAACCAGCCCTAACTATAAACCTGAGCCAGCCCTAACTATAAACCTGAACCAGCCCTAACTATAAACCTGAGCCAGCCCTAACTATAAACCTGAGCCAGCCCTAACTATAAACCTGAACCAGCCCTAACTATAAACCTGAGCCAGCCCTAACTATAAACCTGAACCAGCCCTAACTATAAACCTGAACCAGCCCTAACTATAAACCTGAACCAGCCCTAACTATAAACCTGAGCCAGCCCTAACTATAAACCTGAGCCAGCCCTAACTATAAACCTGAACCAGCCCTAACTATAAACCTGAGCCAGCCCTAACTATAAACCTGAACCAGCCCTAACTATAAACCTGAACCAGTCCTAACTATAAACCTGAACCAGCCCTAACTATAAACCTGAGCCAGCCCTAACTATGAACCTGAACCAGCCCTAACTATGAACCTGAACCAGCCCTAACTATAAACCTGAACCAGCCCTAACTATAAACCTGAACCAGCCCTAACTATAAACCTGAACCAGTCCTAACTATAAACCTGAACCAGTCCTAACTATAAACCTGAACCAGCCCTAACTATAAACCTGAGCCAGCCCTAACTATAAACCTGAACCAGCCCTAACTATAAACCTGAGACTTTACACTATTTTACCTAACATTTTTCATTTGCAACACATCAGCAACCTGTTGTTCAGGTAACCGACACCCATTTGCTCTTATTACTCTGTAACTTTGTGTTTTTTTAGGTTGTTGGTTTAACAAATTTCTGTGTGTGTGTGTGTGTGCGCATTTACAGGCTTTGCGGGGACCCCTGGTTATCTGTCCCCAGAGGTTTTGAGGAAGGATCCTTACGGAAAAGCCGTCGACCTGTGGGCCTGTGGTCAGATTCTATTCTTGCTTCTACTCGACTATATTGTTTCCTTGTTTCCTTGTTTCCTCTCCTCTCACGGGTGTATTTGTCTCTCAGGTGTGATTCTCTACATCTTATTGGTCGGTTATCCTCCGTTCTGGGATGAAGATCAACATCGTCTCTACCAGCAGATCAAAGCTGGAGCTTATGATGTAGGTCACATGATTCTTCACCTGTCAGGTGTACCACTGTACACACACACTGTACACACTGTACACACTGTACACACACACTGTACACACTGTACACACACACACTGTACACACACACACTGTACACACGGTACACATTGTAGACCAGGGGTCTCTAACTGGCGGACCGCGGTCCGGACCCAGACGCAGTTGCATCCGGACCCAGGACCTAAAATCGATATTTCGGAATCATACATATTAGGCAGCGAGTTTTTACTTTTAAGCGGCGCATCTTATACAGCCGTTACGGTACTTGTTCAGCGGTGCAGGAGACACCGACCAATGCGTTGTAAAGCTCAGCCAATCAAATATGAGTATTCTGACAAGTTTTCTGACTGAGGGAGGTTTACACACACCGTGACAGACGGGGGAGAGACGAGGAAATAGAAACGAGCAGGAAAATTGCGCTGATCAGAGAGGTTATCTCACATGACGTTCTCCAAAAAGAGAAACGTGTTCAGAGAGAATATAATTTACAAGCATGAAGTCCATGCTCACGGATTTATGTTTTTAGAAGACAAAAATATTATATTGTGACTTTTTTATTGACATCACTTCACACCTGAATGAACTGAATTTAAAGCTGCAGGACAACTCAGTGAAATTAATGTTTCTAAAATGAATTACTTTATTTTAAGATGCACATTTTTCAAAAGCTTTCTGTCAGTTATTCTGTATTCCAGCCCTTATTGTACTTGAAATGAGAAGAACATTTGTTTATGTATTTCTATGTATCCATCCAGTTAAATAATTGTTAAAATATAATTATATAATTGATGTGTACTTTCTTTATTTGATTTGACAGTTGTTGACTACACAGAGACGTTGTTACTACTAGGCTTCTTCAATATATATATATATATATATATATATATATATATATATATATATATATATATATGGCACTAAATAGCGCGAGTTAGATATTATTGTAATGTTTCGGACCTTTGCCCGAGGAGATTTTCTCAATCTGGACCTTTTGGAATTTTAGTTGAAGACCCCTGATTTAGAGTCTTCCTCCCCATGAACTCTATTTGTTTGAACTCTCCCCTCCTCTCCTCTCCTCCTCTCCCCTCCTCTCCTCTCCTCCTCTCCCCTCCTCTCCTCTCCTCTCCTCTCCTCTCCTCTCCTCTCCTCTCCTCTCCTCTCCTCCTCCTCTCCTCCTCTCCTCCTCCTCTCCCTCCTCTCCTCTCCTCCTCTCCCCTCCTCATCTCTCCTCCTCTCCTCTCCCCTCCCCTCCCCTCTCTCCTCTCCTCCTCCCCTCTCCTCTCCTCCTCTCTCCTCCTCCCCTCTCCTCCCCTCTCCTCTCCTCCCCTCTCCTCTCCTCCTCCCCTCTCCTCTCCTCTCCTCCTCTCTCCTCCCCTCTCCTCCCCTCTCCTCCTCCCCTCTCCTCTCCCCTCCTCCTCCCCTCTCCTCCCCTCTCCTCCCCTCTCCTCTCCTCCCCTCTCCTCCCCTCTCCTCCTCCCCTCTCCTCTCCCCTCCTCCTCCCCTCTCCTCCCCTCTCCTCCCCTCTCCTCTCCTCCTCCCCTCTCCTCTCCTCTCCTCCTCTCTCCTCCCCTCTCCTCCCCTCTCCTCCTCCCCTCTCCTCTCCCCTCCTCCCCTCTCCTCCCCTCTCCTCTCCTCCCCTCTCCTCTCCTCCTCCCCTCTCCTCTCCTCTCCTCCTCTCTCCTCCCCTCTCCTCCCCTCTCCTCCTCCCCTCTCCTCTCCCCTCCTCCTCCCCTCTCCTCCCCTCTCCTCTCCTCCTCTCCTCCCCTCTCCTCCTCCCCTCTCCTCTCCCCTCTCCTCCCCTCTCCTCCCCTCTCCTCTCCTCCTCCTCTCTCCTCCCCTCTCCTCTCCTCTCCTCCTCCCCTCTCCTCTCCCCTCCTCCCCTCTCCTCCCCTCTCCTCTCCTCCCCTCTCCTCCTCCCCTCTCCTCTCCTCTCCTCCTCTCTCCTCCCCTCTCCTCCCCTCTCCTCCTCCCCTCTCCTCTCCCCTCCTCCTCCCCTCTCCTCTCCTCCCCTCCTCCTCCCCTCTCCTCTCCTCCCCTCTCCTCTCCTCCTCCCCTCTCCTCTCCTCCTCTCTCCTCCCCTCTCCTCCCCTCTCCTCTCCCCTCCTCCCCTCTCCTCCCCTCTCCTCTCCTCCCCTCTCCTCTCCTCCTCCCCTCTCCTCTCCTCCCCTCTCCTCTCCTCCTCCCCTCTCCTCTCCTCTCCTCCTCTCTCCTCCCCTCTCCTCCCCTCTCCTCCTCCCCTCTCCTCTCCCCTCCTCCTCCCCTCTCCTCCCCTCTCCTCCTCTCTCCTCCTCTCTCCTCCCCTCTCCTCCCCTCTCCTCCTCCCCTCTCCTCTCCTCTCCTCCTCTCCTCCTCCCCTCTCCTCTCCTCCTCTCCCCTCCTCTCCTCTCCTCCTCTCCTCCTCCCCTCTCCTCTCCTCCTCTCCCCTCCTCCTCTCCTCTCTCCTCCTCTCCTCCCCTCTCCTCTCCTCTCCTCTCCTCTCCTCCTCTCCCCTCCTCTCCTCCCCTCTCCTCCCCTCCTCTCCCCCTCTCCTCTCTCCTCCTCTCCTCTCCTCCTCTCTCCTCCCCTCTCCTCCCCTCTCCTCCTCCCCTCTCCTCTCCCCTCCTCCCCTCTCCTCCCCTCTCCTCTCCTCCCCTCTCCTCTCCTCCTCCCCTCTCCTCTCCTCTCCTCCTCTCTCCTCCCCTCTCCTCCCCTCTCCTCCTCCCCTCTCCTCTCCCCTCCTCCTCCCCTCTCCTCTCCTCCCCTCCTCCTCCCCTCTCCTCTCCTCCCCTCTCCTCTCCTCCTCCCCTCTCCTCTCCTCCTCTCTCCTCCCCTCTCCTCCCCTCTCCTCTCCCCTCCTCCCCTCTCCTCCCCTCTCCTCTCCTCCCCTCTCCTCCTCTCCTCTCCTCCTCTCTCCTCCCCTCTCCTCCCCTCTCCTCCTCCCCTCTCCTCTCCCCTCCTCCTCCCCTCTCCTCCCCTCTCCTCTCCTCCCCTCCTCCTCCCCTCTCCTCCCCTCTCCTCTCCTCTCCTCCTCTCTCCTCCCCTCTCCTCCCCTCTCCTCCTCCCCTCTCCTCTCCCCTCCTCCTCCCCTCTCCTCCCCTCTCCTCTCCTCCCCTCCTCCTCCCCTCTCCTCCCCTCTCCTCTCCTCTCCTCCTCTCTCCTCCCCTCTCCTCCCCTCTCCTCCTCCCCTCTCCTCTCCTCCTCCCCTCTCCTCTCCTCCTCCCCTCTCCTCTCCTCCTCTCTCCTCCCCTCTCCTCCCCTCTCCTCTCCCCTCCTCCCCTCTCCTCCCCTCTCCTCTCCTCCCCTCTCCTCTCCTCCTCCCCTCTCCTCTCCTCTCCTCCTCTCTCCTCCCCTCTCCTCCCCTCTCCTCCTCCCCTCTCCTCTCCCCTCCTCCTCCCCTCTCCTCCCCTCTCCTCTCCTCCCCTCCTCCTCCCCTCTCCTCCCCTCTCCTCTCCTCTCCTCCTCTCTCCTCCCCTCTCCTCCCCTCTCCTCCTCCCCTCTCCTCTCCTCCTCCCCTCTCCTCCTCTCCTCTCCTCTCCTCTCCTCCTCTCCTCCTCCCCTCTCCTCTCCTCCTCTCCCCTCCTCTCCCCTCCTCCTCTCCTCCTCTCTCCTCTCCTCCTCCCTGCTCTCCTCCTCCCCTCTCCTCTCCTCTCCTCCTCTCCCCTCTCCTCCTCTCCTCCCCTCCTCTCCTCTCCTCTCCTCCTCTCCCTTCCTCCCCTCTCCTCTCCTCCTCTCCTCTCCTCTCTCCTCTCCTCCCCTCTCCTCCCCTCCTCTCCCCCTCTCCTCTCTCCTCCTCTCTCCTCCTCTCCTCCTCTCCTCTCCCCTCCTCTCCTCTCCTCCTCTCCTCCTCCCCTCTCCTCTCCTCCTCCCCTCTCCTCCTCTCCTCTCCCCTCCTCTCCTCCTCTCCTCCTCCCCTCTCCTCTCCTCCTCCCCTCTCCTCTCCTCCTCTCCCCTCCTCTCCTCTCCTCCCCTCTCCTCTCCTCCTCCCCTCTCCTCTCCTCCCCTCCTCTCCCCCTCTCCTCTCTCCTCCTCTCTCCTCCTCTCCTCTCCTCCTCTCCCCTCCTCTCCTCTCCTCCTCTCCTCCCCTCTCCTCCTCTCCCCTCCTCTCCTCTCCTCCTCTCCCTTCCTCCCCTCTCCTCTCCTCCTCTCCTCCCCTCTCCTCCTCTCCCCTCCTCTCCTCTCCTCCTCTCCCTTCCTCCCCTCTCCTCTCCTCCTCTCCTCTCCTCCTCTCCTCCTCTCCTCTCCCCTCCTCTCCTCCTCTCCTCCTCCCCTCTCCTCTCCTCCTCCCCTCTCCTCTCCTCCTCTCCTCTCCCCTCCTCTCCTCTCCTCCTCTCCTCCTCCCCTCTCCTCTCCTCCTCCCCTCTCCTCCTCTCCTCTCCTCTCCTCTCCTCCTCCCCTCTCCTCTCCTCCTCTCCCCTCCTCTCCTCTCCTCCTCTCCTCCTCCCCTCTCCTCTCCTCCTCCCCTCTCCTCTCCTCCCCTCCTCTCCCCCTCTCCTC
>JAFEUB010001562.1:0-25000 GCA_024529925.1 Ophthalmolycus amberensis | reverse complement strand
CTCTCCTCCCCCCTCTCTCCTCATCTCCTCTCTCCTCTGTTTCCGTTTCCGGTTGCGTGTGAGTGGTGGACGTGTGAGCGGCGCGGAGGTTTGATTGTTTTTTCACTGCTTTGGGATTTGTTCCTCTGTCTCTGCACATGATCAGGTAAGATATAAGCGGTGTATTTATCGGTAGAACGTGTGGTTAGTGGTGTTGTTTGGCGTTGTTCGGGAGGATGGCGTCCTCCGAGACGCCGCGCCCGTCAATCCGGCATGGAGTCCGGGTAGTTCCACCGGACAGCAGCGTGTCAGTAGAGGAGGTGCTGCTGGCTGTGGGAGAACAGGTGGGACATGACAAACTTTCCTTCGCGTATCGGATGAATAAAGCTGTGGTTGTGTTCGTGGCGAGCGAGGCTTATGTCCACAAGCTGATAGAGAGCGGCGTGTTTATCAGGGACAGCTTCGTGCAGGTCTCTCCGCTCTCGGGGCCTCTACGCGGATCACCGTGTCCGGTGTTCCGCCGTTTATACCGGACGAGCTGTTAGGAAATGAGCTGCGCAGGTTTGGAAAGTTTGCCAGCGGATTTAGAACAGTCAGTTTGGGGTGTAAGGATCCCAAGCTGAAGCACGTGCTGTCTCTTAGGCGGCAGGTCTTCATGTTCCTGGAGTCACCGACACAAACACTGGAGGTGTCCTTCAGGGTTAAACACGGGGAGGGTTCATACATGGTGTACGCGAGCTCGGGACAGATCAAATGCTTTGAGTGTGGAGATGTAGGACACAAACGCTTCGCGTGTCCGCACAAGCAGCGGGGAGGCGCGGAGGCGGAGCCTCCGGCTGCTCCGGCCGCGCCGGGACCCGCTGGTGTGGCTGCGGCTGCCGCCGGTGCGGTCGGCGGCGTTTCTTCGTCTTCTGCTGATGACAAAAATGTCGATAAGGAGGATCAGGGCCAGTCTTACAACCAGCAGGCTTCTGTGGTGGCGCAGAACCTCACTACATCAGGTACCGAAGCACCACCACAGTCTGTAGAAGTTTGTGAAGAGGCAGCGACAGGTTCTGCAGGTAGAGATCTCACCGCAGCCTTAGATGACGCACAGAGTGTAGGGTCTGTGTCCAACAGCCAGCTGTCTTGTGAAGGAGAGGACATGGACTATGAGAGTGAATCAGATGTTGCATCGAATTCTGAAACGTGCATTAAAAGCACTGATCTGTATTCACTTGAGGAAATAAACTCGTTTTTGGAGGTAACTTTCAATAGATCTGTTAAAGTGAGTGATTATTTCCCTGACATTGAGAAGTTCATCCGATCTGTGCGGGTGGTGCAGAGAAAGGTGGGTTTGGACCTTTTAGATGGGAAAAAGCGCTACCGCCTGAAGAAACACGTCACAACCCTGAGGAAAGTGAGGAAAAGTAAAAGGGTTCAAACTAAGACAGTTTAACATGATCATGTGTCACACGGGGTTTTCCACTTTCCACTGCTTACTTCTTATCTTGTCTTACCTCCTTCCATCCTCTGACCTTTCCATGCAGAGCTTCAATTTAGGGTCTTTAAACATCAATGGTGGGAGGGACGGGCATAAAAGAGCATTAATACAGGAGGTTGTAAATCAAAAAAGGTTGGACATCCTCTTTTTGCAAGAAACTCACACCATTCCATCAGATGAAGTAGACTGGGGTTTATGGTGGGAGGGCTCATGCACCCTGAGCCACGGAACCAATCTTAGTGCCGGGGTAGCCGTGCTGTTTAGAACAGCAGCTAATGCAACCGTCCTGTCAGTCACTGAGGTGGTGAAGGGTCGTTTGCTGATGGTGAGGGCAGAGATAGAGAGCTCGCTTTACTGCTTCGTCAACATATATGCACCGAATCAGGGGCCAGAGAGAGCACGCTTCTTCACTACGCTGCAAAATGAACTGCAGAGCTGCCATCAGGAGCAGCTGATCATCGGAGGGGATTTTAACTGTACTCTAGACTTCACCATAGACCGAAATAGTGAGGAACCACACCCACAGTCAGCTCAGAGTCTCCACAATGTCATCTCACACTTAGATCTGTTGGACACTTGGAGAGTAAAACACCCACTAAGCAGACAGTACACCTGGGTTAGAGTCAGCAATGACAGGATTAGTGCAGCCAGGCTGGACAGAGTTTACATCTCTTGCAGTCTCAGTTCCAGACTGAAGAGCAGCACAATCAGTCCAGTTGGGTTCAGCGATCACCACCTCGTCAGTTTAGACTTGATAACCTCACCGGGTGAAAGGGTTAGCTCCTACTGGCATTTTAATAATAAACTTTTACAGGACACCACTTTTTGTCAGAGCTTTGGGGTTCTCTGGCAGCAGTGGAAATCTGAAAAAGCTCGTTTCAGTTCTCTGAAGCAGTGGTGGGAGGTCGGAAAAGCCCAGATCCGTGTGTTCTGCCAGCAGTACACCTCAAACGCCACCGCTAAAATCAAGTCTGCTGTCAAAGACCTTGAAGCCAACATAAAGATCATTGAGGAGGGCTTCCAGAGAGACCCAGATCCCGGTGTGGGCCAACTGCTGAAGGAGAGGAGGTTGGAGTTGAGCTCATTCCTGCAAGAGAGAGTGAAAGGAGCTCTGGTCAGGTCCCGTTTCCTCCAGTTGAAGGACATGGATGCCCCAAGTTCGTTTTTCTTCAACCTGGAGAGATCGGTGGCGCAGAGGAAGCGGATGACCTGCCTGAGGCTCCCGGGAGGCAGGATAACTACTGACCAGAGGGAGATGAGGACCCATGCCGTGGGCTTCTACGCTGCTCTTTTTGGGGAAGAGCCGTCCTGTATAGACAGCAGTAAGGAGCTCCTGGAGGGTCTTCCCCAGCTCAGTCCGGCAGAGAGGGCCACGCTGGACAGAGAGCTGACGCTGGAGGAGCTTTCAACTGCAGTGAACCAGATGGCTTCAGGAAAGACTCCGGGAATCGACGGCCTCTCCTCGGACTTCTTTAAGACATTCTGGAACATCATCGGTTCTGACTTACACTCTGTTTTGATGGAATGTTTTAAAACAGGAACACTTCCTGTTTCGTGCCAGCGGGCAGTACTCTCCCTGCTGCCCAAGAAGGGCGACTTGGCCCTTCTGAAGAACTGGAGGCCAGTGGCCCTGCTTTGCACAGACTATAAGGTGCTTTCCAGAGCCTTGTCCAACAGACTAAGAGACTACCTGGAAGTGGTTGTAAATAGCGACCAAACGTACTGTATCCCAGACAGGACAGTTATGGACAATATCTTTCTCATCCGTGATGTGCTTGATGTGTGTAAATGTCACGATGTAGATGTAGGTATTGTCTCACTAGACCAGGAGAAGGCTTTTGACAGGGTGGGTCACGCATATCTGTTTTCTGCACTCAGGGCTTTCGGGCTTGGTGATGGGTTTTTGGCTTGGGTGGGTTTGCTGTACAGTGGTGCTGAATGTATGGTCAAAATGGGAGCTGGCCTGAGTCGACCGATCCCTGTACGGCGAGGGATAAGGCAGGGTTGTCCTATCTCAGGGCAACTATACAGCCTCGCTTTTGAGCCTCTGTTGTGCAGGCTGAGAAGTCGGCTCAGTGGGCTGTCACTGCCGGGGTCCTCTAGTCTTTGTAGTCCCCTCACTGTGTCTGCGTATGCTGATGATGTAAACATCTTCATCAGGGACCAGGGAGATGTTCGTTGTCTACAGGATACTTTGTCTCTTTATGAGAGGGCTTCATCTGCACGGGTGAACTGGGAAAAGTCTGAAGCCTTATTGGTGGGACAGTGGAGACATCAGACAGTGCCTCATCTGCCTGGAGGTCTTCAGTGGGGAAAAGAAGGTCTAAAGGTGCTGGGTGTGTTTTTGGGCTCTGAGGATTTTGAGAAAAAGAACTGGGACGGGGTTAAGGAGAAGGTGTGTGCTCGGTTCTCTAGGTGGAGATGGTTACTACCCCAGTTGTCATATAGGGGAAGAGTTCTGGTTGCTAATAACTTGGTTGCCTCGACTCTGTGGCACAGACTCATCGCTCTGACGCCACCTGGAGGCCTCATAGTAGAGATACAGAGGTCTGTCGTGGACTTCTTCTGGTCCGGCCGGCACTGGGTTCGTGCAGCAGCTCTCTATCTGCCTGTGGCAGAGGGGGGGCAGGGTCTCATCGACATCCAGTCCAGCATCGCCTCGTTCAGACTCCGGACTGCACAGAGGCTGCTCTATGGCTGTGGCCCCAGCTGGATGGGCACGGCTCGACTGCTGCTGAGGAGAGCTGGGCGGTTGGGTTATGACAAGCAGCTCTTTCTCCTACAACCTGAGGAAGTGGACTTGGCCGGGCTGACGCCGTTCTACAGCTCTGTTCTGCAGGCGTGGCAGATTTTTAACATTTCACGTAAAGCTGATGAGACTCCGGGCGTGTGGCTGCTGGAGGAACCTCTGTTCTTTAACAGCTTCATCAGAACCCAAACGCTGCAGTCTGCCAGCCTGAGAACGCGTCTGAGAGAAGCCGGCTGCACTAAACTGGGACATTTGGTGAAGATGTCATCAACCGCAGCATCCATGGTCACCTTCAGGCAGAACACTAACATCACGTCTGTCAGGTTGACCAGCAGGATCGTGGAGGAGGTCTGTGCCGCCCTGCCACAACGCGTGAGAGCAGTTGCAGGAAACCGTACTCTGTCTGACCAATGGGATGAAGAGAGTGAGTACACCCCCCCCCACTCTGCTCATTGCCCCAGCGGTGGGGGACTGGCAGGGGGGAGGAAACAAGCTGCTGACGTTCACAACCCCTCACCTGGACAAGTTTCAGGCAGCAGAGAAAAAAGCTATCTATGAAATCTGTGTAAAGGTTGTGAACCTCCGCTCTCTGGCAGGGTTGGCAGAGTCGAGGTGGACCGAGTTCTTTGGCCCAGGTTCTTCCCCGAGAGGCAGCTGGAGGTGCATGTACAAGCTGCCCGTTGAAAAACGGACAGCAGACCTCCAGTGGAGGGTTGTACATGGAGCTATAGCCACCAACAGATACCGGGCACACCTGGATCCACAAATTGGGGAGGAGTGTTGGTTTTGCGGTCAGTCTGAGACCCTGGAACATTTGTTTGTTCAGTGTCCGCGGCTCTCAGGGCTCTTTGAGCGGTTAAAAAGATGGTTTCAGGGTCTTGGACAGGTGTTTTCTTTCATGTTGTTCATATTCGGTCCAAAATACTGCTCAAAACAGAAGGCTGTCCACACAATGGTGAATTTTTTATCTGGTTCTGCCAAGTTGGCCATCTGGCTGACGCGTAAGAATCGGGCGCGGGGTGCCGGTAGTGAGGATCCGGTGAAGGTTCTGGAGGGACTGTTGAAAGCCCGACTCAGGGTGGAATACACCTACTATCAGACAGTGGACGATTTACAGGCTTTCAGGGACAGATGGACTACTGGGAGCATTTTATGCTCAGTGGGTGCTGGTGGAGAGCTGGTGGTGAACTTCTGAACGTATTGATTGTTGTAATTGATGGTTTATTTGTTCTTTGGTGCTTTATTTTTGGTTATTTGTTTTTTATTTAATTGTTTTTCTGATTATTAAGTGATGTTTTAGAGTGTTTCTGGTTTCACTGTAACAGTGAAATAAAGGGACTTTTAAAAACCAAAAACCTCCTCTCCTCCTCCCCTCTCCTCTCCTCCTCTCCCCTCCTCTCCTCTCCTCCTCTCCTCCTCCCCTCTCCTCTCCTCCTCTCCCCTCCTCTCCTCTCCTCCTCTCCTCCTCCCCTCTCCTCTCCTCCTCTCCCCTCCTCTCCTCTCCTCCTCTCCTCCTCTCCTCTCCTCCTCTCCCCTCCTCTCCTCCTCTCCTCCCCTCCTCTCCCCCTCTCCCCTCCTCTCCTCTCCCCTCCTCTCCTCTTCTCCCCTCCTCCCCTCCTCCTCTCCTCTCTCCTCGCCTCTCCTCGCCTCCCTCACCTCTCCTCTCCTCTGTTTCCGTTTCCGGTTGCGTGTGAGTGGTGGACGTGAGTGTGAGTGGTGGACGTGTGAGCGGCGCGGAGGTTTGATTGTTTTTTCACTGCTTTGGGATTTGTTCCTCTGTCTCTGCACATGATCAGGTAAGATATAAGCGGTGTATTTATCGGTAGAACGTGTGGTTAGTGGTGTTGTTTGGCGTTGTTCGGGAGGATGGCGTCCTCCGAGACGCCGCGCCCGTCAATCCGGCATGGAGTCCGGGTAGTTCCACCGGACAGCAGCGTGTCAGTAGAGGAGGTGCTGCTGGCTGTGGGAGAACAGGTGGGACATGACAAACTTTCCTTCGCGTCTCGGATGAATAAAGCTGTGGTTGTGTTCGTGGCGAGCGAGGCTTATGTCCACAAGCTGATAGAGAGCGGCGTGTTTATCAGGGACAGCTTCGTGCAGGTCTCTCCGCTCTCGGGGCCTCTACGCGGATCACCGTGTCCGGTGTTCCGCCGTTTATACCGGACGAGCTGTTAGGAAATGAGCTGCGCAGGTTTGGAAAGTTTGCCAGCGGATTTAGAACAGTCAGTTTGGGGTGTAAGGATCCCAAACTGAAGCACGTGCTGTCTCTTAGGCGGCAGGTCTTCATGTTCCTGGAGTCACCGACACAAACACTGGAGGTGTCTTTCAGGGTTAAACACGGGGAGGGTTCATACATGGTGTACGCGAGCTCGGGACAGATCAAATGCTTTGAGTGTGGAGATGTAGGACACAAAAAGCGGGGAGGCGCGGAGGCGGAGCCTCCGGCTGCTCCGGCGGCGGCCGCTCCTGCACCGGCCGCGGAGCCTCCGGCTGCGGCGGTACCGACCGCTCCGGCACCGGCCGCGCCGGGACCCGCTGGTGTGGCTGCGGCTGCCGCCGGTGCGGTCGGCGGCGTTTCTTCGTCTTCTGCTGATGACAATAATGTCGATAAGGAGGATCAGGGCCAGTCTTACAACCAGCAGGCTTCTGTGGTGGCGCAGAACCTCACTACATCAGGTACCGAAGCACCACCACAGTCTGTAGAAGTTTGTGAAGAGGCAGCTACAGGTTCGGTAGGTGGAGATCTCACCGCAGCCTTAGATGACGCACAGAGTGTAGGGTCTGTGTCCAACAGCCAGCTGTCTTGTGAAGGAGAGGACATGAACTATGAGAGTGAATCAGATGTTGCATCGAATTCTGAAACGTGCATTAAAAGCACTGATCTGTATTCACTTGAGGAAATAAACTCGTTTTTGGATGTAACTTTCAATAGATCTGCAAAAGTGAGTGATTATTTCCCTGACATTGAGAAGTTCATCCGATCTGTTGGGGTGGCGCAGAGAAAGGTGGGTTTGGACCTTTTAGATGGGAAAAAGCATTTCCGCCTGAAGAAACACATCACAACCCTGAGGAAAGTGAGGAAAAGTAAAAGGGTTCAAACTAAGACAGTTTAACATGATCATGTGTCATACGGGGTTTTCCACTTTCCACTGCTTACTTCTTATCTTCTCTGACCTTTCCATGCAGAGCTTCAATTTAGGGTCTTTAAACATCAATGGTGGGAGGGACGGGCATAAAAGAGCATTAATACACGAGGTTGTAAATCAAAAAAGGTTGGACATCCTCTTTTTGCAAGAAACTCACACCATTCCATCAGATGAAGTAGACTGGGGTTTATGGTGGGAGGGCTCATGCACCCTGAGCCACGGAACCAGTCTTAGTGCCGGGGCAGCCGTGCTGTTCAGAACAGCAGCTAATGCAACCGTCCTGTCAGTCACTGAGGTGGTGAAGGGTCGTTTGCTGATGGTGAGGGCAGAGATAGAGAGCTCGCTTTACTGCTTCGTCAACATATATGCACCGAATCAGGGGCCAGAGAGAGCACGCTTCTTCACTACGCTGCAAAATGAACTGCAGAGCTGCCATCAGGAGCAGCTGATCATCGGAGGGGATTTTAACTGTACTCTAGACTTCACCATAGACCGAAATAGTGAGGAACCACACCCACAGTCAGCTCAGAGTCTCCACAACGTCATCTCACACTTAGATCTGTTGGACACTTGGAGAGTAAAACACCCACTAAGCAGACAGTACACCTGGGTTAGAGTCAGCAATGACAGGATTAGTGCAGCCAGGCTGGACAGAGTTTACATCTCTCGCAGTCTCAGTTCCAGACTGAAGAGCAGCACAATCAGTCCAGTTGGGTTCAGCGATCACCACCTCGTCAGTTTAGGCTTGATAACCTCACCGGGTGAAAGGGTTAACTCCTACTGGCATTTTAATAATAAACTTTTACAGGACACCACTTTTTGTCAGAGCTTTGGGGTTCTTTGGCAGCAGTGGAAAACTGAAAAAGCTCGTTTCAGTTCTCTGAAGCAGTGGTGGGAGGTCGGAAAAGCCCAGATCCGTGTGTTCTGCCAGCAGTACACCTCAAACGCCACCGCTAAAATCAAGTCTGCTGTCAAAGACCTTGAAGCCAACATAAAGATCATTGAGGAGGGCTTCCAGAGAGACCCAGATCCCGGTGTGGGCCAACTGCTGAAGGAGAGGAGGTTGGAGTTGAGCTCATTCCTGCAAGAGAGAGTGAAAGGAGCTCTGGTCAGGTCCCGTTTCCTCCAGTTGGAGGACATGGATGCCCCAAGTTCGTTTTTCTTCAACCTGGAGAGATCGGTGGCGCAGAGGAAGCGGATGACCTGCCTGAGGCTCCCGGGAGGCAGGATAACCACTGACCAGAGGGAGATGAGGACCCATGCCGTGGGCTTCTACGCTGCTCTTTTTGGGGAAGAGCCGTCCTGTATAGACAGCAGTAAGGAGCTCCTGGAGGGTCTTCCCCAGCTCAGTCCGGCAGAGAGGGCCACGCTGGACAGAGAGCTGACGCTGGAGGAGCTTTCAACTGCAGTGAACCAGATGGCTTCAGGAAAGACTCCGGGAATCGACGGCCTCTCCTCGGACTTCTTTAAGACATTCTGGAACATCATCGGTTCTGACTTACACTCTGTTTTGATGGAATGTTTTAAAACAGGAACACTTCCTGTTTCGTGCCAGCGGGCAGTACTCTCCCTGCTGCCCAAGAAGGGCGACTTGGCCCTTCTGAAGAACTGGAGGCCAGTGGCCCTGCTTTGCACAGACTATAAGGTGCTTTCCAGAGCCTTGTCCAACAGACTAAGAGACTACCTGGAAGTGGTTGTAAATAGCGACCAAACGTACTGTATCCCAGACAGGACAGTTATGGACAATATCTTTCCCATCCGTGATGTGCTTGATGTGTGTAAATGTCACGATGTAGATGTAGGTATTGTCTCACTAGACCAGGAGAAGGCTTTTGACAGGGTGGGTCACGCATATCTGTTTTCTGCACTCAGGGCTTTCGGGCTTGGTGATGGGTTTTTGGCTTGGGTGGGTTTGCTGTACAGTGGTGCTGAATGTATGGTCAAAATGGGAGCTGGCCTGAGTCGACCGATCCCTGTACGGCGAGGGATAAGGCAGGGTTGTCCTATCTCAGGGCAACTATACAGCCTCGCTTTTGAGCCTCTGTTGTGCAGGCTGAGAAGTCGGCTCAGTGGGCTGTCACTGCCGGGGTCCTCTAGTCTTTGTAGTCCCCTCACTGTGTCTGCGTATGCTGATGATGTAAACATCTTCATCAGGGACCAGGGAGATGTTCGTTGTCTACAGGATACTTTGTCTCTTTATGAGAGGGCTTCATCTGCACGGGTGAACTGGGAAAAGTCTGAACCCTTATTGGTGGGACAGTGGAGACATCAGACAGTGCCTCATCTGCCTGGAGGTCTTCAGTGGGGAAAAGAAGGTCTAAAGGTGCTGGGTGTGTTTTTGGGCTCTGAGGATTTTGAGAAAAAGAACTGGGACGGAGTTAAGGAGAAGGTGTGTGCTCGGTTCTCTAGGTGGAGATGGTTACTACCCCAGTTGTCATATAGGGGAAGAGTTCTGGTTGCTAATAACTTGGTTGCCTCGACTCTGTGGCACAGACTCATCGCTCTGACGCCACCTGGAGGCCTCATAGCAGAGATACAGAGGTCTGTCGTGGACTTCTTCTGGTCCGGCCGGCACTGGGTTCGTGCAGCAGCTCTCTATCTGCCTGTGGCAGAGGGGGGGCAGGGTCTCATCGACATCCAGTCCAGGATCGCCTCGTTCAGACTCCGGACTGCACAGAGGCTGCTCTATGGCTGTGGCCCCAGCTGGATGGACACGGCTCGACTGCTGCTGAGGAGAGCTGGGCGGTTGGGGTATGACAAGCAGCTCTTTCTCCTACAACCTGAGGAAGTGGACTTGGCCGGGCTGACGCCGTTCTACAGCTCTGTTCTGCAGGCGTGGCAGATTTTTAACATTTCACGTAAAGCTGATGAGACTCCGGGCGCGTGGCTGCTGGAGGAACCTCTGTTCTTTAACAGCTTCATCAGAACCCAAACGCTGCATTATGCCAGCCTGAGAACGCGTCTGAGAGAAGCCGGCTGCACTAAACTGGGACATTTGGTGAAGATGTCATCAACCGCAGCAAAATGGTCACCTTCAGGCAGAACACTAACATCACGTCTGTCAGGTTGACCAGCAGGATCGTGGAGGAGGTCTGTGCCGCCCTGCCACAACGCCTGAGAGCAGTTGCAGGAAACCGTACTCTGTCTGACCAATGGGATGAAGAGAGTGAGTACACCCCCCCCCCCCCTCTGCTCATTGCCCCAGCGGTGGGGGACTGGCAGGGGGGAGGAAACAAGCTGCTGACGTTCACAACCCCTCACCTGGACAAGTTTCAGGCAGCAGAGAAAAAAGCTATCTATGAAATCTGTGTAAAGGTTGTGAACCTCCGCTCTCTGGCAGGGTTGACAGAGTCGAGGTGGACCGAGTTCTTTGGCCCAGGTTCTTCCCCGAGAGGCAGCTGGAGGTGCATGTACAAGCTGCCCGTTGAAAAACGGACAGCAGACCTCCAGTGGAGGGTTGTACATGGAGCTATAGCCACCAACAGATACCGGGCACACCTGGATCCACAAATTGGGGAGGAGTGTTGTTTTTGCCGGTAGTGAGGATCCGGGTGCCGGTAGTGAGGATCCGGTGAAGGTTCTGGAGGGACTGTTGAAAGCCCGACTCAGGGTGGAACACACCTACTATCAGACAGTGGACGATTTACAGGCTTTCAGGGACAGATGGACTACTGGGAGCATTTTATGCTCAGTGGGTGCTGGTGGAGAGCTGGTGGTGAACTTCTGAACGTATTGATTGTTGTAATTGATGGTTTATTTGTTCTTTGGTGCTTTATTTTTGGTTATTTGTTTTTTATTTTATTGATTTTCTGATTATTAAGTGATGTTTTAGAGTGTTTCTGGTTTCACTGTAACAGTGAAATAAAGGGACTTTAAAAACCAAAACCTCTCCTCCCCTCTCCTCTCCTCTCCTCTCCTCCTCTCCCCTCCTCTCCTCCTCTCCTCCTCTCCCCTCCTCTCCTCCTCTCCCCCTCTCCTCCCCTCTCCTCCTCTCCTCTCCTCTCCTCTCCTCTACTCTCTCCTCTCTCCTCTCCCCTCTCCCCTCCTCTCCTCTCCTCCTCTCCTCCCCTCTCCTCTCCTCTCCTCCCCTCCTCTCCTCCTCTCCCCTCTCCTCTCCTCTCCTCCTCTCCCCTCCTCTCCTCCTCTCCTCCTCTCCCCTCCTCTCCTCCTCTCCCCCTCTCCTCCCCTCTCCTCCTCTCCTCTCCTCTCCTCTCCCCTCTCCCCTCCTCTCCTCCTCTCCTCTCTCCTCTCCCCTCCTCTCCTCTCCTCTCCTCTCCTCTCCCCCTCTCCCCTCTCCTCTCCTCTCCTCTCCTCCTCTCCCCTCCTCTCCTCCTCTCCCCCTCTCCTCCCCTCTCCTCCTCTCCTCTCCTCTCCTCTCCCCTGCTCTCCTCCTCTCTCCTCCTCTCCTCCCCTCTCTCCTCTCCTCCCCTCCCCCTCTATAGTTTCCTTCTCCAGAGTGGGACACGGTTACTCCTGAGGCCAAAGACCTCATTAACAAGATGTTGACCATCAACCCGTCTAAAAGGATCACAGCAGCCGAGGCTCTCAAGCACCCCTGGATCTCCGTGAGTCTCTCTGTGTTTTAGTACACACTGTGTGTACTTGTGTGTGTGTGTGATGTAGGTGTGTGTGTGTACAGTGTGTGTGATGATGTGCGATGTTCCCCTCAGCATCGCTCCACGGTGGCGTCCTGTATGCACCGACAAGAGACGGTCGAGTGTCTGAAGAAGTTCAACGCCAGGAGGAAACTCAAGGTAGGTCACATGTCAGAGGTCCTTGTCCTTTCTTCCTTCCTTCCCTCATTGCCTTCCTCCTTTCCTTTACTCCCTCCTTCATTATTGTCCTTTCTTCCGTTACTTCCTCCTGTCCCTCATTCCTTCACTCTTTCCTTCCTTCCTTCCTCCCTCCCTCCCTCATTCCCTTCCTTTTGTCCTGCCTCTCTTCCTTTTACTTCCTCATTTCCTTCCGCCTTCCTATCTTCCTTCCTTTCTTTATTTCCTCCTGTCCATCCTCACTCCCTCCCTTCATATCTAACTTCCTTACTCCTTTCCTCTCTTCGTTTCCTCGGTCATTCCTTCCCTCATTTCCTTTCTGACCTCCCTTCCTCCCTGTGTTCCTTGTCTCCTTTCCTTTAGGGAGCCATCCTAACCACCATGTTGGCCACCAGGAATTTCTCCGGTAAGATCGTCAGCTGATCTCTGACCTGTTGGTGTCTCCCAGAGCCGACCAATCAGATGTCGGCTTACACACAATTATCAGGTTAACACTGTGTGTGTGTGTGTGTGTGTCTCTCTGTGTGTGTGTCTCTGTGTGTGTGTGTGTCTCTCTGTGTGTGTGTGTGTGTGTGTGTGTGTGTGTGTCTCTCTGTGTGTGTGTGTGTGTGTGTGTGTGTCTCTGTGTGTGTGTGTGTGTGTGTGTGTCTCTCTGTGTGTGTGTCTCTGTGTGTGTGCGTGTCTCTCTGTGTGTGTGTGTGTCTCTGTGTGTGTGTGTGTGTGTCTCTCTGTGTGTGTGTCTCTGTGTGTGTGTGTGTCTCTCTGTGTGTGTGTGTGTCTCTCTGTGTGTGTGTGTGTGTGTGTGTGTCTCTGTGTGTGTGTGTGTCTCTCTGTGTGTGTGTCTCTGTGTGTGTGTGTGTCTCTCTGTGTGTGTGTCTCTGTGTGTGTGTGTGTGTCTCTCTGTGTGTGTGTGTGTCTCTGTGTGTGTGTGTCTCTCTGTGTGTGTGTGTCTCTCTGTGTGTGTGTGTGTCTCTGTGTGTGTGTGTGTGTGTGTCTCTGTGTGTGTGTGTGTGTCTCTGTGTGTGTGTGTGTCTCTGTGTGTGTGTGTGTCTCTCTGTGTGTGTGTGTGTCTCTGTGTGTGTGTGTGTCTCTCTGTGTGTGTGTGTGTCTCTGTGTGTGTGTGTGTCTCTCTGTGTGTGCGTGTCTCTCTGTGTGTGTGTGTCTCTCTGTGTGTGTGTGTCTCTCTGTGTGTGTGTGTCTCTCTGTGTGTGTGTGTCTCTCTGTGTGTGTGTGTCTCTGTGTGTGTGTGTGTGTCTCTCTGTGTGTGTGTGTGTGTGTGTGTCTCTCTGTGTGTGTGTGTCTCTCTGTGTGTGTGTGTCTCTCTGTGTGTGTGTGTCTCTGTGTGTGTGTGTGTGTCTCTCTGTGTGTGTGTGTGTGTGTGTGTGTGTGTGTGTGTGTGTCTCTCTGTGTGTGTGTGTCTCTCTGTGTGTGTGTGTCTCTCTGTGTGTGTGTGTGTGTGTGTGTGTGTGTGTGTGTGTCTCTCTGTGTGTGTGTGTCTCTCTGTGTGTGTGTGTCTCTCTGTGTGTGTGTGTCTCTGTGTGTGTGTGTGTGTCTCTCTGTGTGTGTGTGTGTGTGTGTGTCTCTCTGTGTGTGTGTGTCTCTCTGTGTGTGTGTGTCTCTCTGTGTGTGTGTGTCTCTGTGTGTGTGTGTGTGTCTCTCTGTGTGTGTGTGTGTGTGTGTGTGTGTGTGTGTGTGTCTCTCTGTGTGTGTGTGTCTCTCTGTGTGTGTGTGTCTCTCTGTGTGTGTGTGTGTGTGTGTGTGTGTGTGTGTGTGTGTCTCTCTGTGTGTGTGTGTGTGTGTGTGTGTGTGTGTGTGTCTCTGTGTGTGTGTGTGTGTGTGTGTGTCTCTCTGTGTGTGTGTGTGTGTGTGTGTGTGTGTGTGTGTGTGTGTGTCTCTGTGTGTGTGTGTGTGTGTGTGTGTGTGAGAGAGAGAAAGCAGCAGCTGTCATAAAGTTTCAAACACACTTAGGATTCCAGAGACCTAAAGATAGCAGAGAGACCAACGAGAGACAGACAGACGGAGACATTAAACATTATATATTAATGTCAGTGACAGGAAGGTGTCTCTCGCTCCACCTGTCTCTCGTTGATCCTAAATCTGTCCTCAAGTCAGCAGCTGTCGGTCTGTCTCTCTGCGTTCAGAACAGAGTCAGACTCACAGGCAGGAAGCACTTCTGTCTTTCTTCTTTGGTTTTATTTTGTATATATGTTTGAACTTGGCGTCTGTTCTTTTATTTTGAAGTGCTTCCTGTCAGCAGGTTGTGGGTGCGATGCCGCCGCTCCTCTTCTCTGCGTTTGTTCCGTTCTTTCTGACTCTGCTGCTTCTGTTTCTCTTCGTTCTCGTCCCTCGTTCAGGAGGAAAGAGCGGCAACAAGAAGGCCGACGGAGTCAAGGTAACGGCTGCTGCTGTTGTTGTTGTTGTTGTTGTTGTGGCTCACATCGGAGGCAGACTCTAACCACAGCTTTACACTAGTTTCATATCAACTTTAAGCATCTCTCTGATAGGCTCAGATTAGATAAGACCCGCCTTTTTGAGCTTTTACAGCCAATCAAGTGCTGACGTGACAGCAGCTCTGTGAATGAGCTAATCAGCACTTTGTTGTTGTTGTTGTAGGAATCATCTGAGAGCACAAACACCACCATCGAGGATGAAGACACCAGAGGTACACACACACACACACACACACACACACAGAAACAGACACACACACACACACAGACACACACACACACACACACACACACACACAGACACACACACACAGAAACAGACACACAGACACACACACAGACACACACACACACAAACACACACACACACACACACACAGAAACACACACACACAGACACACACACACACACAGAAACACACGGACACACACACACACACACGCACACACACACACACACACACAGAAACACACGGACACACACACACACAGACACACACACACACACACACAGACACACAGACACACACACACACACACAGAAACACAGAAACACACACACACACACACAGAAACACACAGAAACACACACACACACACACACAGACACACACACACACACACACACCCACAGACACACACACACACACACAGAAACACAGAAACACACACACACACACACAGAAACACACAGAAACACACACACACACCCCCACACAAACACAGAAACACACACACACACACACAGAAACACACACACACACGCACAGAAACACACACACACACACAGAAACACACACACACACGCACACACAGACACACACACACAGAAATTACAACTGACGACTATACTAACCTGTCTGTCTGTCTGTCTGTCTCTCTGCCTGTCTGTCTCTCTTCCTGTCTGTCTCTCTGCCTGTCTGTCTCTCTGCCTGTCTCTCTCTCTGTCTGTCTCTCTGCCTGTCTGTCTCTCTGCCTGTCTGTCTCTCTGCCTGTCTCTCTCTCTGTCTGTCTCTCTGCCTGTCTGTCTCTCTGCCTGTCTGTCTCTCTGCCTGTCTCTCTCTCTGTCTGTCTCTCTGTCTGTCTGTCTCTCTTCCTGTCTGTCTGTCCGTCTCTCTGCCTGTCTGTCTCTCTGCCTGTCTGTCTCTCTGCCTGTCTCTCTCTCTGTCTGTCTCTCTGCCTGTCTGTCTCTCTTCCTGTCTCTCTGTCCGTCTCTCTCTCTGTCTGTCTCTCTCTCTGTCTGTCTCTCTGCCTGTCTGTCTCTCTTCCTGTCTCTCTGTCCGTCTCTCTCTCTGTCTGTCTCTCTGTCTGTCTGTCTCTCTTCCTGTCTGTCTGTCCGTCTCTCTCTCTGTCTGTCTCTCTGCCTGTCTCTCTGCCTGTCTCTCTCTCTGTCTGTCTCTCTCTGTCTGTCTGTCTCTCTTCCTGTCTCTCTGTCCGTCTCTCTCTGTCTGTCTGTCTCTCTGTCTGTCTGTCTCTCTTCCTGTCTCTCTGTCCGTCTCTCTGCCTGTCTGTCTCTCTGCCTGTCTCTCTCTGTCTGTCTGTCTCTCTGTCTGTCTGTCTCTCTTCCTGTCTCTCTGTCCGTCTCTCTGCCTGTCTGTCTCTCTGCCTGTCTCTCTGCCTGTCTCTCTCTCTGTCTGTCTGTCTCTCTTCCTGTCTCTCTGTCTGTCTCTCTGCCTGTCTGTCTCTCTGCCTGTCTCTCTCTCTGCCTGTCTCTCTGTCTGTCCGTCTGTCAGTGAGGAAGCAGGACATCATTAAAGTGACAGAGCAGCTCATCGAGGCGATCAGCAACGGAGACTTTGAGAGCTACACGTATGTAACAGCCTCTTATTGTGAAAATCACTTTACTGTGTTAAAGGAGACAATGAACAGATGAGGACTCTTATTGTGAAAAACTGAATTTAACCTGTCTCTCCCCTCAGTAAACCTGTCTCTCCCCTCAGTAAACCTGTCTGTCTCCTCAGTAAACCTGTCTCTCCCCTCAGTAAACCTGTCTCTCCCCTCAGTAAACCTGTCTGTCCCCTCAGTAAACCTGTCTGTCTCCTCAGTAAACCTGTCTCTCCCCTCAGTAAACCTGTCTGTCTCCTCAGTAAACCTGTCTCTCCCCTCAGTAAACCTGTCTGTCTCCTCAGTAAACCTGTCTCTCCCCTCAGTAAACCTGTCTCTCCCCTCAGTAAACCTGTCTCCCTCCTCAGTAAACCTGTCTGTCCCCTCAGTAAACCTGTCTGTCGCCTCAGTAAACCTGTCTCCCTCCTCAGTAAACCTGTCTCTCCCCTCAGTAAACCTGTCTCTCCCCTCAGTAAACCTGTCTCTCCCCTCAGTAAACCTGTCTCTCTCCTCAGTAAACCTGTCTCTCCCCTCAGTAAACCTGTCTCTCCCCTCAGTAAACCTGTCTCTCCCCTCAGTAAACCTGTCTCTCCCCTCAGTAAACCTGTCTCTCTCCTCAGTAAACCTGTCTCTCCCCTCAGTAAACCTGTCTCTCCCCTCAGTAAACCTGTCTCTCCCCTCAGTAAACCTGTCTGTCTCCTCAGTAAACCTGTCTGTCTCCTCAGTAAACCTGTCTCTCCCCTCAGTAAACCTGTCTCTCCCCTCAGTAAACCTGTCTCTCCCCTCAGTAAACCTGTCTGTCCCCTCAGTAAACCTGTCTGTCTCCTCAGTAAACCTGTCTGTCTCCTCAGTAAACCTGTCTGTCTCCTCAGTAAACCTGTCTCTCCCCTCAGTAAACCTGTCTGTCTCCTCAGTAAACCTGTCTGTCTCCTCAGTAAACCTGTCTCTCCCCTCAGTAAACCTGTCTGTCTCCTCAGTAAACCTGTCTCTCCCCTCAGTAAACCTGTCTGTCTCCCTCAGTAAACCTGTCTCTCCCCTCAGTAAACCTGTCTGTCCCCTCAGTAAACCTGTCTGTCTCCTCAGTAAACCTGTCTGTCCCCTCAGTAAACCTGTCTGTCTCCTCAGTAAACCTGTCTGTCCCCTCAGTAAACCTGTCTGTCTCCTCAGTAAACCTGTCTGTCCCCTCAGTAAACCTGTCTGTCTCCTCAGTAAACCTGTCTCTCCCCTCAGTAAACCTGTCTGTCTCCTCAGTAAACCTGTCTCTCCCCTCAGTAAACCTGTCTCTCCCCTCAGTAAACCTGTCTGTCGCCTCAGTAAACCTGTCTGTCCCCTCAGTAAACCTGTCTGTCTCCTCAGTAAACCTGTCTCTCCCCTCAGTAAACCTGTCTCTCCCCTCAGTAAACCTGTCTCCCTCCTCAGTAAACCTGTCTGTCCCCTCAGTAAACCTGTCTGTCGCCTCAGTAAACCTGTCTGTCGCCTCAGTAAACCTGTCTCCCTCCTCAGTAAACCTGTCTCTCCCCTCAGTAAACCTGTCTCTCCCCTCAGTAAACCTGTCTCTCCCCTCAGTAAACCTGTCTCTCTCCTCAGTAAACCTGTCTCTCCCCTCAGTAAACCTGTCTCTCCCCTCAGTAAACCTGTCTCTCCCCTCAGTAAACCTGTCTCTCCCCTCAGTAAACCTGTCTCTCTCCTCAGTAAACCTGTCTCTCCCCTCAGTAAACCTGTCTCTCCCCTCAGTAAACCTGTCTCTCCCCTCAGTAAACCTGTCTCTCCCCTCAGTAAACCTGTCTGTCCCCTCAGTAAACCTGTCTGTCTCCTCAGTAAACCTGTCTGTCCCCTCAGTAAACCTGTCTGTCTCCTCAGTAAACCTGTCTGTCCCCTCAGTAAACCTGTCTGTCTCCTCAGTAAAATGTGCGACCCGGCTGTCACGGCGTTCGAGCCTGAGGCGTTGGGGAATCTCGTTGAAGGCCTTGATTTCCACCGCTTTTATTTTGAAAACTGTGAGCTGAACCAAACTTCCTGCATGATTAACTATCTCAGTATGATTTTTGACACCTCATTACGTGTAGTCCTCAGTCTTCCTGTGGTCCCAGTTGTCTTACCTCAACTTCCTGTCTGTCCTCAGTGTGGTCTAAGAACAGTAAACCGGTCCACACCACCATCCTGAACCCTCACATCCACCTCGTTGGAGAGGAGGCCGCCTGCATCGCTTACATCAGAGTGACTCAGTACATCGACTCCAACGGGACGCCTCGCACCGCCCAATCAGAGGAGACCAGAGTCTGGCACCGCCGCGATGGGAAGTGGCAGATCGTCCATTTCCACCGCTCAGGATCCCCCTCCACGCTCAGCAAGTAAGAACAGGTCAGAGACCAGTTTAAACACAGGTCAGAGACCAGTTTAAACACAGGTCAGAGACCAGTTTAAACACAGGTCAGAGACCAGTTTAAACACAGGTCAGAGACCAGTTTAAACACAGGTCAGAGACCAGTTTAAACACAGGTCAGAGACCAGTTCAAACACAGGTCAGAGACCAGTTCAAACACAGGTCAGAGACCAGCTCAAACACAGGTCAGATACCAGTTTAAACACAGGTCAGATACCAGTTCAAACACAGGTCAGAGACCAGTTCAAACACAGGTCAGAGACCAGTTTAAACACAGGTCAGAGACCAGTTTAAACACAGGTCAGAGACTAGTTTAAACACAGGTCAGATACCAGTTTAAACACAGGTCAGAGACCAGTTTAAACACAGGTCAGATACCAGTTTAAACACAGGTCAGATACCAGTTTAAACACAGGTCAGAGACTAGTTTAAACACAGGTCAGAGACCAGTTTAAACACAGGTCAGAGACTAGTTTAAACACAGGTCAGATACCAGTTTAAACACAGGTCAGATACCAGTTCAAACACAGGTCAGAGACCAGTTCAAACACAGGTCAGAGACCAGTTTAAACACAGGTCAGAGACCAGTTTAAACACAGGTCAGAGACTAGTTTAAACACAGGTCAGATACCAGTTTAAACACAGGTCAGAGACCAGTTTAAACACAGGTAAGATACCTGTTTAAACACAGGTCAGAGACCAGTTTAAAGACAGGTCTGAGACCAGTTTAAACACAGGTCAGAGACCAGTCAGAGGTCAGAGACCAGTTTAAACACAGGTCTGAGACCAGTTTAAACACAGGTCTGAGACCAGTTTAAACACAGGTCTGAGACCAGTTTAAACACAGGTCAGAGACCAGTTTAAACACAGGTCTGAGACCAGTTTAAAGACAGGTCTGAGACCAGTTTAAACACAGGTCAGAGACCAGTCAGAGGTCAGAGACCAGTTTAAACACAGGTCTGAGACCAGTTTAAACACAGGTCTGAGACCAGTTTAAAAACAGGTCAGATACCAGTTTAAACACAGGTCAGAGACCAGCTTAAAAACAGGTCAGAGACCAGTTTAAACACAGGTCAGATACCAGTTTAAACACAGGTCAGAGACCAGTTTAAACACAGGTCTGAGACCAGTTTAAACACAGGTCAGAGACCAGTTTAAACACAGGTCAGAGACCAGTTTAAACACAGGTCTGAGACCAGTTTAAACACAGGTCAGAGACCAGTTTAAACACAGGTCAGAGACCAGTTTAAACAAAGGTCTGAGACCAGTTTAAACACAGGTCTGAGACCAGTTTAAACACAGGTCAGAGACCAGTTTAAACACAGGTCAGAGACCAGTTTAAACACAGGTCTGAGACCAGTTTAAACACAGGTCTGAGACCAGTTTAAACACAGGTCAGAGACCAGTTTAAACACAGGTCAGAGACCAGTTTAAACACAGGTCAGAGACCAGTTTAAACACAGGTCTGAGACCAGTTTAAACACAGGTCTGAGACCAGTTTAAACACAGGTCTGAGACCAGTTCAAACACAGGTCAGAGACCAGTTTAAACACAGGTCAGAGACCAGTTTAAACACAGGTAAGATACCTGTTTAAACACAGGTCAGAGACCAGTTTAAAGACAGGTCTGAGACCAGTTTAAACACAGGTCAGAGACCAGTCAGAGGTCAGAGACCAGTTTAAACACAGGTCTGAGACCAGTTTAAACACAGGTCTGAGACCAGTTTAAACACAGGTCTGAGACCAGTTTAAACACAGGTCAGAGACCAGTTTAAACACAGGTCTGAGACCAGTTTAAAGACAGGTCTGAGACCAGTTTAAACACAGGTCAGAGACCAGTCAGAGGTCAGAGACCAGTTTAAACACAGGTCTGAGACCAGTTTAAACACAGGTCTGAGACCAGTTTAAAAACAGGTCAGATACCAGTTTAAACACAGGTCAGAGACCAGCTTAAAAACAGGTCAGAGACCAGTTTAAACACAGGTCAGATACCAGTTTAAACACAGGTCAGAGACCAGTTTAAACACAGGTCTGAGACCAGTTTAAACACAGGTCAGAGACCAGTTTAAACACAGGTCAGAGACCAGTTTAAACACAGGTCTGAGACCAGTTTAAACACAGGTCTGAGACCAGTTTAAACACAGGTCAGAGACCAGTTTAAACACAGGTCAGAGACCAGTTTAAACACAGGTCTGAGACCAGTTTAAACACAGGTCTGAGACCAGTTTAAACACAGGTCTGAGACCAGTTTAAACACAGGTCAGAGACCAGTTTAAACACAGGTCAGAGACCAGTTTAAACACAGGTCAGAGACCAGTTTAAACACAGGTCAGAGACCAGTTTAAACACAGGTCTGAGACCAGTTTAAACACAGGTCTGAGACCAGTTTAAACACAGGTCTAAGACCAGTTTAAACACAGGTCAGAGACCAGTTTAAACACAGGTCAGAGACCAGTTTAAACACAGGTCAGAGACCAGTTTAAACACAGGTCTGAGACCAGTTTAAACACAGGTCTGAGACCAGTTTAAACACAGGTCTGAGACCAGTTTAAACACAGGTCAGAGACCAGTCAGAGGTCAGAGACCAGTTTAAACACAGGTCTGAGACCAGTTTAAACACAGGTAAGATACCTGTTTAAACACAGGTCAGAGACCAGTTTAAAGACAGGTCTGAGACCAGTTTAAACACAGGTCAGAGACCAGTCAGAGGTCAGAGACCAGTTTAAACACAGGTCTGAGACCAGTTTAAACACAGGTCTGAGACCAGTTTAAACACAGGTCTGAGACCAGTTTAAACACAGGTCAGAGACCAGTTTAAACACAGGTCTGAGACCAGTTTAAAGACAGGTCTGAGACCAGTTTAAACACAGGTCAGAGACCAGTCAGAGGTCAGAGACCAGTTTAAACACAGGTCTGAGACCAGTTTAAACACAGGTCTGAGACCAGTTTAAAAACAGGTCAGATACCAGTTTAAACACAGGTCAGAGACCAGCTTAAAAACAGGTCAGAGACCAGTTTAAACACAGGTCAGATACCAGTTTAAACACAGGTCAGAGACCAGTTTAAACACAGGTCTGAGACCAGTTTAAACACAGGTCAGAGACCAGTTTAAACACAGGTCTGAGACCAGTTTAAACACAGGTCAGAGACCAGTTTAAACACAGGTCAGAGACCAGTTTAAACACAGGTCTGAGACCAGTTTAAACACAGGTCTGAGACCAGTTTAAACACAGGTCAGAGACCAGTTTAAACACAGGTCAGAGACCAGTTTAAACACAGGTCTGAGACCAGTTTAAACACAGGTCTGAGACCAGTTTAAACACAGGTCTGAGACCAGTTTAAACACAGGTCAGAGACCAGTTTAAACACAGGTCAGAGACCAGTTTAAACACAGGTCAGAGACCAGTTTAAACACAGGTCTGAGACCAGTTTAAACACAGGTCTGAGACCAGTTTAAACACAGGTCTGAGACCAGTTCAAACACAGGTCAGAGACCAGTTTAAACACAGGTCAGAGACCAGTTTAAACACAGGTAAGATACCTGTTTAAACACAGGTCAGAGACCAGTTTAAAGACAGGTCTGAGACCAGTTTAAACACAGGTCAGAGACCAGTCAGAGGTCAGAGACCAGTTTAAACACAGGTCTGAGACCAGTTTAAACACAGGTCTGAGACCAGTTTAAAAACAGGTCAGATACCAGTTTAAACACAGGTCAGAGACCAGCTTAAAAACAGGTCAGAGACCAGTTTAAACACAGGTCAGATACCAGTTTAAACACAGGTCAGAGACCAGTTTAAACACAGGTCTGAGACCAGTTTAAACACAGGTCAGAGACCAGTTTAAACACAGGTCAGAGACCAGTTTAAACACAGGTCTGAGACCAGTTTAAAAACAGGTCAGATACCAGTTTAAACACAGGTCAGAGACCAGCTTAAAAACAGGTCAGAGACCAGTTTAAACACAGGTCAGATACCAGTTTAAACACAGGTCAGAGACCAGTTTAAACACAGGTCTGAGACCAGTTTAAACACAGGTCTGAGACCAGTTTAAACACAGGTCAGAGACCAGTTTAAACACAGGTCAGAGACCAGTTTAAACACAGGTCTGAGACCAGTTTAAACACAGGTCTGAGACCAGTTTAAAAACAGGTCAGATACCAGTTTAAACACAGGTCAGAGACCAGCTTAAAAACAGGTCAGAGACCAGTTTAAACACAGGTCAGATACCAGTTTAAACACAGGTCAGAGACCAGTTTAAACACAGGTCTGAGACCAGTTTAAACACAGGTCAGAGACCAGTTTAAACACAGGTCAGAGACCAGTTTAAACACAGGTCTGAGACCAGTTTAAACACAGGTCAGAGACCAGTTTAAACACAGGTCAGAGACCAGTTTAAACACAGGTCTGAGACCAGTTTAAACACAGGTCTGAGACCAGTTTAAACACAGGTCTGAGACCAGTTTAAACACAGGTCAGAGACCAGTTTAAACACAGGTCAGAGACCAGTTTAAACACAGGTCAGAGACCAGTTTAAACACAGGTCTGAGACCAGTTTAAACACAGGTCTGAGACCAGTTTAAACACAGGTCTGAGACCAGTTTAAACACAGGTCATGAGACCAGTTTAAACACAGGTCATGAGACCAGTTTAAACACAGGTCAGAGACCAGTTTAAACACAGGTCAGAGACCAGTTTAAACACAGGTCTGAGACCAGTTTAAACACAGGTCTGAGACCAGTTTAAACACAGGTCTGAGACCAGTTTAAACACAGGTCAGAGACCAGTCAGAGGTCAGAGACCAGTTTAAACACAGGTCTGAGACCAGTTTAAACACAGGTCTGAGACCAGTTTAAACACAGGTCTGAGACCAGTTTAAACACAGGTCAGAGACCAGTTTAAACACAGGTCTGAGACCAGTTTAAAGACAGGTCTGAGACCAGTTTAAACACAGGTCAGAGACCAGTCAGAGGTCAGAGACCAGTTTAAACACAGGTCTGAGACCAGTTTAAACACAGGTCTGAGACCAGTTTAAAAACAGGTCAGATACCAGTTTAAACACAGGTCAGAGACCAGCTTAAAAACAGGTCAGAGACCAGTTTAAACACAGGTCTGAGACCAGTTTAAAAACAGGTCAGATACCAGTTTAAACACAGGTCAGAGACCAGCTTAAAAACAGGTCAGAGACCAGTTTAAACACAGGTCAGATACCAGTTTAAACACAGGTCAGAGACCAGTTTAAACACAGGTCTGAGACCAGTTTAAACACAGGTCTGAGACCAGTTTAAACACAGGTCAGAGACCAGTTTAAACACAGGTCAGAGACCAGTTTAAACACAGGTCTGAGACCAGTTTAAACACAGGTCAGAGACCAGTTTAAACACAGGTCAGAGACCAGTTTAAACACAGGTCTGAGACCAGTTTAAACACAGGTCTGAGACCAGTTTAAACACAGGTCAGAGACCAGTTTAAACACAGGTCAGAGACCAGTTTAAACACAGGTCTGAGACCAGTTTAAACACAGGTCTGAGACCAGTTTAAACACAGGTCTGAGACCAGTTTAAACACAGGTCAGAGACCAGTTTAAACACAGGTCAGAGACCAGTTTAAACACAGGTCTGAGACCAGTTTAAACACAGGTCTGAGACCAGTTTAAACACAGGTCTGAGACCAGTTCAAACACAGGTCAGAGACCAGTTTAAACACAGGTCAGAGACCAGTTTAAACACAGGTAAGATACCTGTTTAAACACAGGTCAGAGACCAGTTTAAAGACAGGTCTGAGACCAGTTTAAACACAGGTCAGAGACCAGTCAGAGGTCAGAGACCAGTTTAAACACAGGTCTGAGACCAGTTTAAACACAGGTCTGAGACCAGTTTAAACACAGGTCTGAGACCAGTTTAAACACAGGTCAGAGACCAGTTTAAACACAGGTCTGAGACCAGTTTAAAGACAGGTCTGAGACCAGTTTAAACACAGGTCAGAGACCAGTCAGAGGTCAGAGACCAGTTTAAACACAGGTCTGAGACCAGTTTAAACACAGGTCTGAGACCAGTTTAAAAACAGGTCAGATACCAGTTTAAACACAGGTCAGAGACCAGCTTAAAAACAGGTCAGAGACCAGTTTAAACACAGGTCAGATACCAGTTTAAACACAGGTCAGAGACCAGTTTAAACACAGGTCTGAGACCAGTTTAAACACAGGTCAGAGACCAGTTT
>JAFEUB010001561.1:362500-385506 GCA_024529925.1 Ophthalmolycus amberensis | reverse complement strand
CCTGTCTCCCCTCAGTAAACCTGTCTCTCCCCTCAGTAAACCTGTCTCTCCCTCAGTAAACCTGTCTCTCCCTCAGTAAACCTGTCTCTCCCCTCAGTAAACCTGTCTCTCCCCTCAGTAAACCTGTCTCTCCCCTCAGTAAACCTGTCTCTCCCCTCAGTAAACCTGTCTGTCCCCTCAGTAAACCTGTCTGTCTCCTCAGTAAACCTGTCTGTCCCCTCAGTAAACCTGTCTGTCTCCTCAGTAAACCTGTCTGTCCCCTCAGTAAACCTGTCTGTCTCCTCAGTAAAATGTGCGACCCGGCTGTCACGGCGTTCGAGCCTGAGGCGTTGGGGAATCTCGTTGAAGGCCTTGATTTCCACCGCTTTTATTTTGAAAACTGTGAGCTGAACCAAACTTCCTGCATGATTAACTATCTCAGTATGATTTTTGACACCTCATTACGTGTAGTCCTCAGTCTTCCTGTGGTCCCAGTTGTCTTACCTCAACTTCCTGTCTGTCCTCAGTGTGGTCTAAGAACAGTAAACCGGTCCACACCACCATCCTGAACCCTCACATCCACCTCGTTGGAGAGGAGGCCGCCTGCATCGCTTACATCAGAGTGACTCAGTACATCGACTCCAACGGGACGCCTCGCACCGCCCAATCAGAGGAGACCAGAGTCTGGCACCGCCGCGATGGGAAGTGGCAGATCGTCCATTTCCACCGCTCAGGATCCCCCTCCACGCTCAGCAAGTAAGAACAGGTCAGAGACCAGTTTAAACACAGGTCAGAGACCAGTTTAAACACAGGTCAGAGACCAGTTTAAACACAGGTCAGAGACCAGTTTAAACACAGGTCAGAGACCAGTTTAAACACAGGTCAGAGACCAGTTTAAACACAGGTCAGAGACCAGTTCAAACACAGGTCAGAGACCAGTTCAAACACAGGTCAGAGACCAGCTCAAACACAGGTCAGATACCAGTTTAAACACAGGTCAGATACCAGTTCAAACACAGGTCAGAGACCAGTTCAAACACAGGTCAGAGACCAGTTTAAACACAGGTCAGAGACCAGTTTAAACACAGGTCAGAGACTAGTTTAAACACAGGTCAGATACCAGTTTAAACACAGGTCAGAGACCAGTTTAAACACAGGTCAGATACCAGTTTAAACACAGGTCAGATACCAGTTTAAACACAGGTCAGAGACTAGTTTAAACACAGGTCAGAGACCAGTTTAAACACAGGTCAGAGACTAGTTTAAACACAGGTCAGATACCAGTTTAAACACAGGTCAGATACCAGTTCAAACACAGGTCAGAGACCAGTTCAAACACAGGTCAGAGACCAGTTTAAACACAGGTCAGAGACCAGTTTAAACACAGGTCAGAGACTAGTTTAAACACAGGTCAGATACCAGTTTAAACACAGGTCAGAGACCAGTTTAAACACAGGTAAGATACCTGTTTAAACACAGGTCAGAGACCAGTTTAAAGACAGGTCTGAGACCAGTTTAAACACAGGTCAGAGACCAGTCAGAGGTCAGAGACCAGTTTAAACACAGGTCTGAGACCAGTTTAAACACAGGTCTGAGACCAGTTTAAACACAGGTCTGAGACCAGTTTAAACACAGGTCAGAGACCAGTTTAAACACAGGTCTGAGACCAGTTTAAAGACAGGTCTGAGACCAGTTTAAACACAGGTCAGAGACCAGTCAGAGGTCAGAGACCAGTTTAAACACAGGTCTGAGACCAGTTTAAACACAGGTCTGAGACCAGTTTAAAAACAGGTCAGATACCAGTTTAAACACAGGTCAGAGACCAGCTTAAAAACAGGTCAGAGACCAGTTTAAACACAGGTCAGATACCAGTTTAAACACAGGTCAGAGACCAGTTTAAACACAGGTCTGAGACCAGTTTAAACACAGGTCAGAGACCAGTTTAAACACAGGTCAGAGACCAGTTTAAACACAGGTCTGAGACCAGTTTAAACACAGGTCAGAGACCAGTTTAAACACAGGTCAGAGACCAGTTTAAACAAAGGTCTGAGACCAGTTTAAACACAGGTCTGAGACCAGTTTAAACACAGGTCAGAGACCAGTTTAAACACAGGTCAGAGACCAGTTTAAACACAGGTCTGAGACCAGTTTAAACACAGGTCTGAGACCAGTTTAAACACAGGTCAGAGACCAGTTTAAACACAGGTCAGAGACCAGTTTAAACACAGGTCAGAGACCAGTTTAAACACAGGTCTGAGACCAGTTTAAACACAGGTCTGAGACCAGTTTAAACACAGGTCTGAGACCAGTTCAAACACAGGTCAGAGACCAGTTTAAACACAGGTCAGAGACCAGTTTAAACACAGGTAAGATACCTGTTTAAACACAGGTCAGAGACCAGTTTAAAGACAGGTCTGAGACCAGTTTAAACACAGGTCAGAGACCAGTCAGAGGTCAGAGACCAGTTTAAACACAGGTCTGAGACCAGTTTAAACACAGGTCTGAGACCAGTTTAAACACAGGTCTGAGACCAGTTTAAACACAGGTCAGAGACCAGTTTAAACACAGGTCTGAGACCAGTTTAAAGACAGGTCTGAGACCAGTTTAAACACAGGTCAGAGACCAGTCAGAGGTCAGAGACCAGTTTAAACACAGGTCTGAGACCAGTTTAAACACAGGTCTGAGACCAGTTTAAAAACAGGTCAGATACCAGTTTAAACACAGGTCAGAGACCAGCTTAAAAACAGGTCAGAGACCAGTTTAAACACAGGTCAGATACCAGTTTAAACACAGGTCAGAGACCAGTTTAAACACAGGTCTGAGACCAGTTTAAACACAGGTCAGAGACCAGTTTAAACACAGGTCAGAGACCAGTTTAAACACAGGTCTGAGACCAGTTTAAACACAGGTCTGAGACCAGTTTAAACACAGGTCAGAGACCAGTTTAAACACAGGTCAGAGACCAGTTTAAACACAGGTCTGAGACCAGTTTAAACACAGGTCTGAGACCAGTTTAAACACAGGTCTGAGACCAGTTTAAACACAGGTCAGAGACCAGTTTAAACACAGGTCAGAGACCAGTTTAAACACAGGTCAGAGACCAGTTTAAACACAGGTCAGAGACCAGTTTAAACACAGGTCTGAGACCAGTTTAAACACAGGTCTGAGACCAGTTTAAACACAGGTCTAAGACCAGTTTAAACACAGGTCAGAGACCAGTTTAAACACAGGTCAGAGACCAGTTTAAACACAGGTCAGAGACCAGTTTAAACACAGGTCTGAGACCAGTTTAAACACAGGTCTGAGACCAGTTTAAACACAGGTCTGAGACCAGTTTAAACACAGGTCAGAGACCAGTCAGAGGTCAGAGACCAGTTTAAACACAGGTCTGAGACCAGTTTAAACACAGGTAAGATACCTGTTTAAACACAGGTCAGAGACCAGTTTAAAGACAGGTCTGAGACCAGTTTAAACACAGGTCAGAGACCAGTCAGAGGTCAGAGACCAGTTTAAACACAGGTCTGAGACCAGTTTAAACACAGGTCTGAGACCAGTTTAAACACAGGTCTGAGACCAGTTTAAACACAGGTCAGAGACCAGTTTAAACACAGGTCTGAGACCAGTTTAAAGACAGGTCTGAGACCAGTTTAAACACAGGTCAGAGACCAGTCAGAGGTCAGAGACCAGTTTAAACACAGGTCTGAGACCAGTTTAAACACAGGTCTGAGACCAGTTTAAAAACAGGTCAGATACCAGTTTAAACACAGGTCAGAGACCAGCTTAAAAACAGGTCAGAGACCAGTTTAAACACAGGTCAGATACCAGTTTAAACACAGGTCAGAGACCAGTTTAAACACAGGTCTGAGACCAGTTTAAACACAGGTCAGAGACCAGTTTAAACACAGGTCTGAGACCAGTTTAAACACAGGTCAGAGACCAGTTTAAACACAGGTCAGAGACCAGTTTAAACACAGGTCTGAGACCAGTTTAAACACAGGTCTGAGACCAGTTTAAACACAGGTCAGAGACCAGTTTAAACACAGGTCAGAGACCAGTTTAAACACAGGTCTGAGACCAGTTTAAACACAGGTCTGAGACCAGTTTAAACACAGGTCTGAGACCAGTTTAAACACAGGTCAGAGACCAGTTTAAACACAGGTCAGAGACCAGTTTAAACACAGGTCAGAGACCAGTTTAAACACAGGTCTGAGACCAGTTTAAACACAGGTCTGAGACCAGTTTAAACACAGGTCTGAGACCAGTTCAAACACAGGTCAGAGACCAGTTTAAACACAGGTCAGAGAC
The DNA here is from genome assembly GCA_024529925.1 of Ophthalmolycus amberensis. Taxonomy (NCBI): domain Eukaryota; kingdom Metazoa; phylum Chordata; class Actinopteri; order Perciformes; family Zoarcidae; genus Ophthalmolycus; species Ophthalmolycus amberensis. The sequence goes on along the minus strand of JAFEUB010001561.1, from coordinate 381,222 downwards.
CAGTTTAAACACAGGTAAGATACCTGTTTAAACACAGGTCAGAGACCAGTTTAAAGACAGGTCTGAGACCAGTTTAAACACAGGTCAGAGACCAGTCAGAGGTCAGAGACCAGTTTAAACACAGGTCTGAGACCAGTTTAAACACAGGTCTGAGACCAGTTTAAAAACAGGTCAGATACCAGTTTAAACACAGGTCAGAGACCAGCTTAAAAACAGGTCAGAGACCAGTTTAAACACAGGTCAGATACCAGTTTAAACACAGGTCAGAGACCAGTTTAAACACAGGTCTGAGACCAGTTTAAACACAGGTCAGAGACCAGTTTAAACACAGGTCAGAGACCAGTTTAAACACAGGTCTGAGACCAGTTTAAAAACAGGTCAGATACCAGTTTAAACACAGGTCAGAGACCAGCTTAAAAACAGGTCAGAGACCAGTTTAAACACAGGTCAGATACCAGTTTAAACACAGGTCAGAGACCAGTTTAAACACAGGTCTGAGACCAGTTTAAACACAGGTCTGAGACCAGTTTAAACACAGGTCAGAGACCAGTTTAAACACAGGTCAGAGACCAGTTTAAACACAGGTCTGAGACCAGTTTAAACACAGGTCTGAGACCAGTTTAAAAACAGGTCAGATACCAGTTTAAACACAGGTCAGAGACCAGCTTAAAAACAGGTCAGAGACCAGTTTAAACACAGGTCAGATACCAGTTTAAACACAGGTCAGAGACCAGTTTAAACACAGGTCTGAGACCAGTTTAAACACAGGTCAGAGACCAGTTTAAACACAGGTCAGAGACCAGTTTAAACACAGGTCTGAGACCAGTTTAAACACAGGTCAGAGACCAGTTTAAACACAGGTCAGAGACCAGTTTAAACACAGGTCTGAGACCAGTTTAAACACAGGTCTGAGACCAGTTTAAACACAGGTCTGAGACCAGTTTAAACACAGGTCAGAGACCAGTTTAAACACAGGTCAGAGACCAGTTTAAACACAGGTCAGAGACCAGTTTAAACACAGGTCTGAGACCAGTTTAAACACAGGTCTGAGACCAGTTTAAACACAGGTCTGAGACCAGTTTAAACACAGGTCAGAGACCAGTTTAAACACAGGTCAGAGACCAGTTTAAACACAGGTCAGAGACCAGTTTAAACACAGGTCAGAGACCAGTTTAAACACAGGTCTGAGACCAGTTTAAACACAGGTCTGAGACCAGTTTAAACACAGGTCTGAGACCAGTTTAAACACAGGTCAGAGACCAGTCAGAGGTCAGAGACCAGTTTAAACACAGGTCTGAGACCAGTTTAAACACAGGTCTGAGACCAGTTTAAACACAGGTCTGAGACCAGTTTAAACACAGGTCAGAGACCAGTTTAAACACAGGTCTGAGACCAGTTTAAAGACAGGTCTGAGACCAGTTTAAACACAGGTCAGAGACCAGTCAGAGGTCAGAGACCAGTTTAAACACAGGTCTGAGACCAGTTTAAACACAGGTCTGAGACCAGTTTAAAAACAGGTCAGATACCAGTTTAAACACAGGTCAGAGACCAGCTTAAAAACAGGTCAGAGACCAGTTTAAACACAGGTCTGAGACCAGTTTAAAAACAGGTCAGATACCAGTTTAAACACAGGTCAGAGACCAGCTTAAAAACAGGTCAGAGACCAGTTTAAACACAGGTCAGATACCAGTTTAAACACAGGTCAGAGACCAGTTTAAACACAGGTCTGAGACCAGTTTAAACACAGGTCTGAGACCAGTTTAAACACAGGTCAGAGACCAGTTTAAACACAGGTCAGAGACCAGTTTAAACACAGGTCTGAGACCAGTTTAAACACAGGTCAGAGACCAGTTTAAACACAGGTCAGAGACCAGTTTAAACACAGGTCTGAGACCAGTTTAAACACAGGTCTGAGACCAGTTTAAACACAGGTCAGAGACCAGTTTAAACACAGGTCAGAGACCAGTTTAAACACAGGTCTGAGACCAGTTTAAACACAGGTCTGAGACCAGTTTAAACACAGGTCTGAGACCAGTTTAAACACAGGTCAGAGACCAGTTTAAACACAGGTCAGAGACCAGTTTAAACACAGGTCTGAGACCAGTTTAAACACAGGTCTGAGACCAGTTTAAACACAGGTCTGAGACCAGTTCAAACACAGGTCAGAGACCAGTTTAAACACAGGTCAGAGACCAGTTTAAACACAGGTAAGATACCTGTTTAAACACAGGTCAGAGACCAGTTTAAAGACAGGTCTGAGACCAGTTTAAACACAGGTCAGAGACCAGTCAGAGGTCAGAGACCAGTTTAAACACAGGTCTGAGACCAGTTTAAACACAGGTCTGAGACCAGTTTAAACACAGGTCTGAGACCAGTTTAAACACAGGTCAGAGACCAGTTTAAACACAGGTCTGAGACCAGTTTAAAGACAGGTCTGAGACCAGTTTAAACACAGGTCAGAGACCAGTCAGAGGTCAGAGACCAGTTTAAACACAGGTCTGAGACCAGTTTAAACACAGGTCTGAGACCAGTTTAAAAACAGGTCAGATACCAGTTTAAACACAGGTCAGAGACCAGCTTAAAAACAGGTCAGAGACCAGTTTAAACACAGGTCAGATACCAGTTTAAACACAGGTCAGAGACCAGTTTAAACACAGGTCTGAGACCAGTTTAAACACAGGTCAGAGACCAGTTTAAACACAGGTCAGAGACCAGTTTAAACACAGGTCTGAGACCAGTTTAAACACAGGTCTGAGACCAGTTTAAACACAGGTCTGAGACCAGTTTAAACACAGGTCTGAGACCAGTTCAAACACAGGTCAGAGACCAGTTTAAACACAGGTCAGAGACCAGTTTAAACACAGGTCAGAGACCAGTTCAAACACAGGTCAGAGAGACAAGTAGGACCACTCTGGTGTTGACGTTTCTTCTTCTTGTTTTTCTTCTTCTCTCTCCATCCAGCTAACTTCCAGAGTGGGCGGATCTTTTCACTGTCGCCTTGACAACTGATTGATTGACAGCAGGCCGGGCGTGTGTTCCACCAGACTGGAAGTTTTGAGAGGAGAGGAGGGGGCGGAGCCAGAGACCAGCGAACTGCAACCATCGACCAATCAGCTTCCTCGTCTCAGCTCCTTTGGACTTCAGACACGCCCCCTTTCCTGATTAGCCAATCGGCTGCACAGATTGTAATAACGTGTGAAAACCTCTCCATCAGGATGATTGACAGGATCAATGCATTTAATTACTTCTTCATTTAAACTACTCATTTCAAAAACTTAACAAATAATTTAAGAGCAATCTTAAAATAAATAAATATGTGACATTTATTAATATAAAGTATTTTACAAGTTTAACAGATTATTAGACTGGAATGTATTGATGCTATTTTAAAAAGGGGTTTTTAAAGGGGTCAAACTTAATTATTATAAATTAATGTTACACATGTATTTATGGGGGGGGGGGTTAGAGGTTTAGCAATTAAAGTCGTAAATTTAGAGAAATAAAATGAAGTGGTAAATTTACTAGAAGACACTTCATCGCCAGTTAAAACCGGTTAAATAACTTCATACTGAGGCTAGGAGGCGGCATGGTTACTAATTCATATTAGAGACGTTATCTCGTGATCACAAGATCATTTAAAAATATTATTCAATTATATTTAAAAACCAACAATCACAATAATTCACGTGGGTCACAATAATCAATCAAACTCAAATCAATAACATTAAATACAAAAACACCCAATTACACATTTGTATTTAAATTGTCTTTAAAGAGATTCAATTATGAAATAAGTAATTCATAATAAGTTGAGGAAACAAGGTTTTATGTTCATCTCTCTGCTTCCATCGGGATCGGAGAGCTTCCTCCTCTTCCTCCTCTCCGACCTGAGATCTTCCATGAACACCCCCCCCCCCCACACACACACACACAGGTGTGCTAACGAGGAGCCTTGACGAGCTAATTGTTTTAGGTTTAGAGGATCTGTGAGAGGAAGAAGGATGTAGGGAAGGAAGGTAAGAAACACAAATTTAAAAAATCTGCATTAATGATTCATGTATTTAATATGATCTGTTTTGGGGATGCAGAATGGCGGCAACTCTTGATTGTTGTCAGAAATTTTCAATTTCCCGAATAAAGCAACAACACAAAAAAGTGATGCTTAGACGGCCAATCAGAATCAGCGACACACTGACCCGTCATCTGTTGCTGTACGGAGGCCCAGAGGTGCCAAATTAAACATTCATCTTTTTTTTTTTTTATAGGTTGTGTTTTTTATTTCAGAGAAACAAGTTACAAAAACTTTTTTTAACAAAAGTGTAATCAATAGATCTAACAATGCATTTTGCACATTGATCGTCACTGACAGTGGAAGTATTATTAACAATAATAATAATAATAACAGACTAACTTTAAAGGAGCCAAATGGACATAAAAATGCAGCTTATATAATATATATATATATATGATTTATTATTTTTACATTCCAGTGAGGGAAGAAATAAGTTTCTATTTAGTATATATAGTCACTTTATTCATGAACCCAGTTAAGCTTTTGGTGCTTTTTTACTACTCTGAGCCTCCGTACTTATCTCTGTTTGCTTTAGTGATTCAATAACTCACATTTTAACATTGATTTAAAAATAAAAGCTGCATTTTTGGGGGATTTTGAAGTGAAACCTGAAGCCGTCGGCTCTCAGTCGAGTTCAACAGTTTAGTCTGTGAATTGTTTGAGGTTTGGTGAGGAAACGTCAGCGTTGATGTTTCTTTCTGTACAGACGATGTGGTTTTCTGCATGCAGGACTTTTTGTTTTGTTTTTTTCTGCTTCGGTCTCTTTGTTGCGTTTTTTGACGTTTTCTGACTCCGACTTGTTAACTTTGTTAGCTTTGTTAGCATTCCTCAATGGGAGCAATGGCACCTGCTAGCCGCGAGCTAACAACCGTCTTTGATATTCTGCAACTTTTTTTTGATTCGTTGTGTTCGTCTCAGCTGCTTTTTGACCGTCCAGAGAATGTAGAACTTTGTACAATCAGATTATTACATATTATAGTTATTATGATTACTACTCTGGATATTTATTTGTATATTTGAAGGCGTTTTAATGTTGGAGCAGACGTGCAGTGAAACACTGTGTATTATTAGATGTGTTATTTTCTTAGATGGGTTTATAGTGTTTGATTCCTTTTTAATTTACTCCACATCTTGGCGCCATTTGGCGTCCCGGCTCCCAGAAAAGGGGATGCTGAACATCTCATGAATACACAGAGTAACTTTATGAGACGTTTGTCTTCTTCTACACATTACAACAGGTTGGGATGTTTCTCACGATCGGGGACTCCAAATGGCGCCTGCAGAGTGAACGGCTGTTTTTCTGAAGCCACAAAAACTCCACTTTGACCTTTTTAAAGAAACTTTAGAGTTTTATTTTTCTCTGTCTGGAGTATTTTTTTCTTGAAACTGAAGAATGAATCTTGAATCACATTCCAGATGTGTTTCCTGTTTGAAGCAGATGTTCAGTGGCTGCTGTGTTCTCACCTGCAGACGAAGCTTCTTCTTCTCATTCACGTGACGGGAAACCGGAGGCGATCTCAACAAGCTAACGTGCTAATTTGTGGCTAACGGCGTTAAATTGGTTACAGATAATAATGCTAAAAACCCAGAAAATCAGGGCTGAACTGACTGACACCAAACTTATTATTATCTTTATTATTTATATGTATATAGTTTTTTATTATTATTATTGTGTAATCAATGTACTAAAACTTGTTTTCATCTCTTCAGATTAATAATTCACATAAAACATCAATATTTAGTTAATTTTTCTCATTTAGATTTTAATTTATATTAGAAACTCTTGATTTTAAAGATGTTTAAGATCAATGAGGGAGATTTTAACAATTAGTTGAATAAGTGAATAATAACAGAATGTAAAAGACTCACAAACCAACTAGACGCTACTTTTTTGTGGTATTTAAAGAAACATTTCCGATGTGATGAATTAATTGATTGTATTTGTTTATTATCAGATTGAAGATTAAATGTTTGTATCAGTCTGACGCTCTCTGGGTTTATTGATCAATCGCGGCTGTTTCCCGTCAAACACGTTCTCGCTCTGCAGATAATCAATAATCGGCTCCACTCTATGATGGATATCGTACCGCTGTGTATTAACTGGACTCCAATGCTGCATGCTCTGTGTGTGTGTGTGAAAAAGTGTGTTTTTAATCCTTTAAAGAAGTATTTCTTCTTCTTCTACTACTTCTTCTTCTTTGTGTTCAAAGTGTTTCTGTAAATAAACTGAGGTGATCAAACGCTGCCTTCTGATTGGTCCGTTTTCATTTCATTATTACAAATAAGAACTTTTAATGCTGCATCTGTGTACATCAACACATAAATAATAATAAGTAATAAACTGCTTTATCAGCTTTAATGTGACAGATTATTGAAACTGAATATTGTGTTTATGATCCACAGATTAAACATGAAGAGTTTTTATGATCAAGATTTATTTTAAAGTTAAAATTCGTCAGTTTGACTCAAGAACTCAAATGAATATGATGTAAAAAATAAATCTTTTAGACTAAGAGATTCTGCAGAATAAATATTTGACTAATTACATTTATGTATAAAGTACAGTGACAATAAAATATAAACATGCATGAATTACAATTAAGAAATCTGTAAAATAAACAAAACATGAAATAAAAGAATAATTTAAGAATTAAGCTATTTTATCCAAGTTGATCTACTGTAATGTATCTCTGAAGCTCGGAATTTAAAATATAGATATCTATTTTTATTTTGACATTTCAAAAGTATATTTTAATATATATTTATATAACACGTGTTTCCTGTAGTGACCACGTGGGGGCAGCAGCGGCTCGTTTCCCGCGATGAAAGCGCGTCAACTTTAACCCCGGAAGCGGAAGTTCGTTCCTTTCTTGTTTCTGCTCCGTTTAGAGACACACTGAGGTGAGTTCTGCTCTCAGCTTCATCGACTTTAATCTGCTTTTCAGGTGAACATCCGATAATTTAACGTGTCTGATTTTAATCTGAGCTCATGTTTGTTTGTGTTTGTGAGGAAATTATTTCTCTAAATTAAACTCCATCGATTTATAGACGTTTTTCTGTCTGCTTGTGAGTCGTTGAGCTGCTGTTAAAATTTCGCCATTTTAGCTCCGCGCGCAGCGTCCAGCGGCGGGAAACCAGCGTTTATTCAGTTATTGAACGTGCACGAGGTCACGTTGCGTGGTTTAATGTTTCACGAGTTAATAGGTTACGAGGTTCAGGTGCATTAGACGCTGAAACATGAGAAACATGCTAACGTTAGCATCTCGCCCGTTAGTCTCCTGTGAACTTTATATTAAACGGTAATACCTGTTATCTTATTTATTATCGCAGGTTTCCATCCTGTCCGTTAATTGAAGCAGTAACTTGAGTTTCAACCGGAGCTTCTATCCGGCTCTGACCGGTGGTTCCTTTACCGGACACCGTTAAAGTTTACATCTAAAGATGTGAAACTTACGAAGTAACCATGAACGCACCACTCTGACAGAAGCGGTTCAGGTGAAGCTTTACCTGAATCACTGGACCTGCAAAAACAGTTAGCTAATGTTAGCTAACGGAGTTGTACCCCAAACCGGACAGTTTTTAGCTAATGTTTCAATACAATTCACTTACAATGTTGATAAAAATGATCGTGTAATGTTTTCAGTTGATTTAATGGTGTTAAACTGAAGTTAAACTTCGTACCTTTCAAACGAAATATTGTTGTAATTATTACAGTTAGCTTTGCCTTTACCAGAGTCGTTAAAACGATGCTAACACCGGTGAATTAGCCGTGCACTGCTATTGGCCTAATCCGTAGGGACTTCTATCCTCGTTGTAAACACTGGCTGCTGCTGTCATCAATGCTGTCAACACTTCCGGGACCGTAGTTCTGTCCTTCACAATAAGATATCACGCTTCAACAACTCCAAATGATGCAATAAAAGCTCCTTAATTTCCGTTTGAGCCGTTTAAGCGTCACTTTCCTATAGTATTTAGACATATAAACGTCCATATATATTCATGAAATTTGACACGTAGATTATTTGATATGTATGAATTAATATTATTTACGTTTGGTTGGCGATCGCCGAAGAAAATGACAGCGTAATGACCGGAAAGGGCGTCACGACGGAAACGTTCGAGACAGGCCAATAGCAGCTAGCGCCGATCGTTACGTTAGCTGTCTCTACGTCTTTCTGTCCGCCCGTCTGTCTGTACGTCTTTCTGTCTGCCCGTCTGTCTCGACGTCTATTAGCGATCAGTTTCTTCTTCTCTGGATGTATTAATGACCTCCGACATAAACTAAAGATGTCTTGTCCTTACTCAGACGATGGCTCCTCGTAAAGGAAAGGAGAAGAAGGAGGAGCAGGTGATCAGTCTGGGTCCTCAGGTGGCTGAAGGAGAGAACGTGTTTGGAGTTTGTCACATCTTCGCCTCCTTCAACGACACCTTCGTCCACGTCACCGACCTCTCCGGGAAGTACGTCTCTTCTTCTTCTCTTATCTGAAGGGGGTAGAAACAGGAAGTCGGTGTCATGTAGAGACGTCGGTGATGTCTCTGTAGTCAGAAAGCATCATGGCTAGTTTAGTTAAATGTGCTGATGATGTTGTGAGTCAGCTGACAGGAGGTGTTTAGTGACTCTGCTCTGTGATTGGCCCGTGTGTCTCTAGGGAGACTATCTGCCGTGTGACTGGAGGGATGAAGGTGAAGGCCGACAGAGACGAGTCGTCTCCTTACGCCGCCATGTTGGCCGCTCAGGACGTCGCTCAGCGCTGCAAAGAGCTCGGAATCACAGCGCTGCACATCAAGCTGAGGGCCACCGGGGGGAACAGGTACCTGTCTGTCTCTACGTCTGTCTGTCTCTACGTCTGTCTGTCTCTACGTCTGTCTGTCTCTACGTCTGTCTGTCTCTACGTCTGTCTGTCTCTACGTCTGTCTGTCTCTACGTCTGTCTGTCTCTACGTCTGTCTGTCTCTACGTCTGTCTGTCTGTCTCTACGTCTGTCTGTCGCTACATCTGTCTCTGACTGTCTCTACGTCTTTCTGTCTGACTGCATGTGTCTGTCTCTACGTCTGACTGCATGTGTCTGTCTCTACGTCTTTCTGACTGTCTCTACGTCTGACTGTCTGTCTCTACGTCTGTCTGTCTCTACGTCTGTCTGTCTCTACGTCTGACTGTCTCTACGTCTGACTGTCTGTCTCTACGTCTGTCTGTCTCTACGTCTGACTGTCTGTCTCTACGTCTGTCTGTCGCTACGTCTGACTGTCTGTCTCTACGTCTGTCTGTCTCTACGTCTGTCTGTCTCTACGTCTGACTGTCTCTACGTCTGTCTGTCTCTACGTCTGTCTGTCTCTACGTCTTTCTGTATGTCTCTACGTCTTTCTGACTGTCTCTACGTCTTTCTGTCTGTCTCTACGTCTTTCTGTCTGTCTCTACGTCTGACTGTCTGTCTCTACGTCTGACTGTCTGTCTCTACGTCTGACTGTCTGTCTCTACGTCTGACTGTCTGTCTCTACGTCTGACTGTCTGTCTCTACGTCTGACTGTCTGTCTCTACGTCTGTCTGTCTCTACGTCTGTCTGTCTCTACGTCTGTCTGTCTCTACGTCTGTCTGTCTCTACGTCTGTCTGTCTCTACGTCTGTCTGTCTCTACGTCTGACTGTCTCTACGTCTGACTGTCTGTCTCTACGTCTGTCTGTCTCTACGTCTGACTGTCTGTCTCTACGTCTTTCTGTCTGTCTCTACGTCTTTCTGTATGTCTCTACGTCTTTCTGTCTGTCTCTACGTCTGTCTGTCTGTCTCTACGTCTGACTGTCTGTCTCTACGTCTGACTGTCTCTACGTCTGACTGTCTGTCTCTGCGTCTGACTGTCTGTCTCTGCGTCTGACTGTCTGTCTCTACGTCTGACTGTCTGTCTCTGCGTCTGACTGTCTGTCTCTGCATCTTTCTGTCTGACTGTCTGTCTCTACGTCTGTCTGTCTGTCTCTACGTCTGTCTGTCTGTCTCTACGTCTGACTGTCTGTCTCTACGTCTGACTGTCTGTCTCTACGTCTGACTGTCTGTCTCTACGTCTGACTGTCTGTCTCTACGTCTGACTGTCTGTCTTTCTGTCTGACTGTCTGTCTCTACGTCTTTCTGTCTGACTGTCTGTCTCTACGTCTGTCTGTCTGTCTGTCTCTACGTCTGACTGTCTGTCTCTACGTCTGACTGTCTGTCTCTACGTCTGTCTGTCTCTACGTCTGTCTGTCTCTACGTATGACTATCTGTCTCTACGTCTGACTGTCTGTCTCTACGTCTTTATGTCTGTCTGTCTCTACGTCTGACTGTCTGTCTGTCTCTACGTCTGACTGTCTGTCTCTACGTCTTTCTGTCTGACTGCATGTGTCTGTCTCTATGTCTGACTGTCTGTCTCTACGTCTTTCTGTCTGACTGTCTCTACGTCTGTCTGTCTCTACGTCTGACTGTCTGTCTCTACGTCTGACTGTCTGTCTCTACGTCTTTATGTCTGTCTGTCTCTACGTCTGACTGTCTGTCTCTACGTCTGTCTGTCTCTACGTCTGTCTGTCTGTCTCTACGTCTGACTGTCTGTCTCTACGTCTTTATGTCTGTCTGTCTCTACGTCTGACTGTCTGTCTCTACGTCTTTATGTCTGTCTCTACGTCTGACTGTCTGTCTCTACGTCTTTATGTATGTCTGTCTCTGCGTCTGACTGTCTGTCTCTACGTCTTTCTGACTGTCTGTCTCTACGTCTGTCTGTCTCTACGTCTGACTGTCTGTCTCTACGTCTGTCTGTCTCTACGTCTGTCTCTACGTCTGTCTGTCTCTACGTCTGACTGTCTGTCTCTACGTCTGACTGTCTGTCTCTACGTCTGACTGTCTGTCTCTACGTCTGACTGTCTGTCTCTACGTCTGACTGTCTGTCTCTACGTCTGACTGTCTGTCTCTACGTCTTTCTGTCTGACTGTCTGTCTCTACGTCTGTCTGTCTGTCTGTCTCTACGTCTGACTGTCTGTCTCTACGTCTGACTGTCTGTCTCTACGTCTGACTGTCTGTCTGTCTGTCTCTACGTCTGTCTGTCTCTACGTCTGACTGTCTGTCTCTACGTCTGACTGTCTGTCTCTACGTCTGACTGTCTGTCTCTACGTCTGACTGTCTGTCTCTACGTCTGACTGTCTGTCTCTACGTCTTTATGTCTGTCTCTACGTCTGACTGTCTGTCTCTACGTCTTTCTGTCTGACTGCATGTGTCTGTCTCTATGTCTGACTGTCTGTCTCTACGTCTTTCTGTCTGTCTCTACGTCTGACTGTCTGTCTCTACGTCTGACTGTCTGTCTCTACGTCTTTATGTCTGTCTGTCTCTACGTCTGACTGTCTGTCTCTACGTCTGACTGTCTGTCTGTCTCTACGTCTGTCTCTACGTCTGTCTGTCTCTACGTCTGACTGTCTGTCTCTACGTCTGACTGTCTGTCTCTACGTCTTTATGTCTGTCTGTCTCTACGTCTGACTGTCTGTCTCTACGTCTGTCTGTCTGTCTCTACGTCTGACTGTCTGTCTCTACGTCTTTATGTCTGTCTGTCTCTACGTCTGACTGTCTGTCTCTACGTCTTTATGTCTGTCTGTCTCTACGTCTTTATGTCTGTCTGTCTCTACGTCTGACTGTCTGTCTCTACGTCTTTCTGTCTGACTGCATGTGTCTGTCTCTACGTCTGACTGTCTGTCTCTACGTCTTTCTGTCTGACTGCATGTGTCTGTCTCTACGTCTGACTGTCTGTCTCTACGTCTTTCTGTCTGACTGTCTCTACGTCTGACTGACTTGTATTTGAGTATATTTTTATATATGTGTAAAATGACAATCAATATGAAGTTGTTGTGTTTTGAGGTGTAACTCTATTTAATATACAGAGAGTAATAATAGTGAAATACTCATCATTGTGAGAAGAAGTTTGTCTTTGTAGTATTTAATGTACGAGCACAAGAACATGTTCATCACACATTACTAATCTACATTAATGTTTAGAGTCGTCGTTCAGGAGGGTCAATACTCTGATCTCTGATCTCTAGTCTCTGATCTCTAGTCTCTGATCTCTAGTCTGATCTCTGGTCTCTGATCTCTATTCTCTAGTCTCTGATCTCTATTCTCTGGTCTCTGATCTCGAGTCTCTATTCTCTAGTCTCTAGTCCTTTATCAGCTGGAGGAGCGCTAACGTTAGCGGTTAGCATCACACTCCTGAAGGCTAAATAACATCACACACACACAATGTTGATCAAAGTAATAAAGAGCAGAGACTTCGGATCTACTGTCATCCTCGACGCGTCCGTCACGTTTATATGAAGCTCTGTTAGCATTTAGCTTCGCACGTAAACAAGACGACGTGTTTTATTCTATTGTCTTCAGGGACACGTTTATAATATTGACTTATTATTACTGTTGATTTAACAGCCTGAAAAATATTCAAACTTCACTTTGAATTCAAACAAACACAAAGTGAGAGTATCAGCAGAATAATCAATATTCTAATAACTAGTGAAGGTACCAGGAGGTATAAACAGGAAGTCCTGTGTTTCCCTGTGACCCTGAATGCATCATAAACCTGATTATCAATTATTGTTTCAGGACCAAGACTCCGGGTCCCGGAGCTCAGTCGGCTCTCAGAGCTCTGGCTCGATCCGGAATGAAGATCGGACGCATCGGTGAGTTAAAATACTACGAGTACTACTGTTCATCACATTTCATCTGAAGTACAAGTACACAAGTTTTATCAGAAAAGTGTACTAGGAGTACTCGTGCAGACTGGCTCCTTCCTGTGTTATTATATATTAGTGCTGGGCAACGATTAAAATATTTAATCGCGTTGTTATGGCAAAGTTCAATAATGAATCCAAAAGTAGTGTATTGTGCACTTTTATCTTGAAAGTGCTGCTTTATGAACAAAGGTCAAACATTTGGTTTCAACAGCAGCAGTTATAACACAGTTATAATGATTCTGATGATAGATATTCAGGTGTTCATAACTTTATCTTCATGTGTGTAAGAGATGACATTTAAATATACACCTTGAAAACTGCAAACATATCTACTTCTTTTTTTGTTTGTTAAATTCTCAGTAGCGATAACTAAATGATGCTTATTATACATATTACAAACAAAACTCGACAATATGTAGTTTAATATTGTCACTGTTGTAAATTGTTTAATTGCATGATTTACTTTTATTGTGAAGAGCATGAAAACGGAAGTGCTTTTACTTTGAAGAGACAGGAAGTAGAATGGTACGTGTTCTTGATGCTAACAATGTTGATGCTACGTAGAAAACCACATGTCGGGTGCAAGAGCGCGTTGTGTTCACTGTAACACTGTAAAGGTGCGTTCACACCAAACGCTGTGTAATCGAGCCGCGCCGAAGAGGGGGCGGGGCTTATCGCCTGAAATCCGTTCAACTGTCCGCCATTAACCATGGAAAAAATAACCTATTTCGGCTTATTACGTGTTGTGGAAGTCACAGATATCCCGGGAAACTAAACGCCGTCATGTCTGGTTCATAACATTGTTCAGAGGAGCTCCGTGGATTTCATCGAGCTGTATTCACTGTGTCTAGCAAGCCATCGGTCGCTGTTTACTACAGCTGTGTGAACACTAAATAAACTGATTTGGCTGTGATTCAACGGCAATAAACCAACAAAAGGGACTCCGACATAACTACGTAATGATGGCGATTTGTAGGCTACTTGTCTTCTCAATGGAGCTCTGATGGATCGGTGCTAGGCTATTCATTGTTTGTACCATATAGTTTACACACACATTTATACACATAGTTTGGTCCGGTCTCTGTTGATATGAGGTATCGCGGCGGGCCATTCTCATCGCGCCCGGTGTGAACGCACCTTAACACTGCAGTTCAGACGGTAAAGTATTCCGTTCAGCGTCTTGTTTGAACGAGAAGCTCCACTTCACAACAGTCACGTTTGATCTGTAACGAGACGCTCGCGTGTGAGAGACACACAAGAGTGAACGAGGTGACGGCGTGTAGGAGGGGTTTTTAACAGCAGTATTCCCGTTACACAGTAGCGACTATATCATAGCTGTATTTTCCCTTTAACTCACGAGATGCAGGCAGCATGTTTTATACTTAATGTGAATATAATTCATACTTTGTTGGCATCTTATTCTGAAAACCGGATGTTCGTCTGAAGAAACGGAATGTTGTCTCACGTTAATGTTTCCGCTAACTTTCAAAGTCCTTCGCTCGCTCCCGATCTGTGCCGTTTAAATGCGTTTACGGTGAATGTCAGCATAGAGGTGCACTAACATGTGAGTGTCTGCTGACGTTACCGCGGCGATGTCCAGTCGTCTCCAGGCAGAGCAGCAGCTGGTGCACGTAACGCCGCTTGTCTTACTTTTGTTTATCTACATTTATCCCACAAGCTGCATCAACGTAGTCTGCTGAAGACTTCCTCCACGGACTTTCAAAATAAAATGCAGTAACGCGCTATAAAATAATTGTCCGTCAATTAACGAATGCGTTAACGCGATAATAACACGTTAACTTGCCCAGCACTGGTATATTATAGTACTTTGTGTACTACTGTGTAGACTCGAAGTACATTCCTGCATCATGTATGTAACTCGGTAAAGTGTTATCCTCTATGATGTACTGCAGTATAACATGGAAATACTGAAGTACAAGTACCTCAACGTTGTACTTAAGACAATGTACTAAAACAGAATACATTATTATGAAATATTTTATGGAAGTTAAAACTGACCTTGTGTTGTCTCCTCCCTCCTCAGAGGACGTGACTCCTATCCCCTCAGACTCCACCAGGAGGAAGGGAGGACGTCGTGGTCGTCGTCTGTAAAAACTGCTTCAAGACTTTCTGACAATAAAAACATTAAAGCTCAGTTTGTGTTTGTCCTCTCGATCAATAAACTGTTGGCATAAACATACAGGAAGGGGTTCACATTATTGTCTCCACCCCTTAATGTGTACTTCAGACTGTCGGCCAGCAGGAGGCAGCAAAACACTATAAATATCACAACCAGATCAATAGCTATCGTTGGCGCTGAACCGGCTGCCCTTTTAAAGCTCACAGGTGCAGCAGGAGGTCTGACACTGTTTGGCCAAATCCCAATGTCCCCTCAGACTCACTGTGAGGCTCCCGTGAAGGTTTAGTTCTGTCTGTCAGGTTTCCTTTCCTTAAGTCAGCATAGGATGCAGACTTAGCCTGAGGGAATTACCCACAAATCATGACATTAAACACGGGGTAACCAGTGGACGGCTCAGTGTGTTCAGCCTGTTGTATTATTACATGTACTCAAACATTAAGGGTTAAAGATGGAACATGACAGATATTTATTTATTCATCGAAGCTGTTTTGACACGTAATATGAAGTTACCTCATCTTGTGAGCAAAGAGCCTGAAGATGTTCACATCAGGGAGTACAAAACAAATACACACACAGTTGTCATGGTAACGTGATATGTCCCGTTCATATTTACACCATCTCAGCCTCTCACCAGGTGACGTCAGTGAGTGAGGGTTCGGGACCATAAGTACCCTTTAGTTTCCCATCATGCATCTGTGTCTCCCTGGGGATTGTGGGTAATAGGGGTGTGTTGCTGAGACCCCCCTCCTGTTGAATTCTGAGAAACAACTTTATGAACATTTGTTTTTAACTTTTTACAAAATGAAATGACAACATACTATGTTATGACTTAATTCTTTTATTCATTTTGGGTTTTTTGGTATTGTTTCCACAGAACAAAGTGTTTATAATATTTTAAAGACAAAGATAACAAAATGATACAAATGAAGGCATCTTTGACCAACAATGCACTGCAGGAGGCTTGTAGACGAACATTACTCCTCCGTCTGAAGGCTCTGCTCCTCTCCTCCCTCCTCTCCTCCTGTAGAGGTGTTCTCTCCATCATAGATAATGTCTTCAGGGTTCGGAGCCGGAGGACAGAAATCTTCTTCAGGAAGAATCTTCTTAAAGATCGACTCGGCCTGAAATATGAATCATGTTTTATTTCATATCTATGTTGAACCACTACGCTCATATTATATTATATATATAGCTACGCTCATATTATATTATATATCTACTATCTGTTTCTTATATTGATAGACGGTCGATAAATACCACAATATATATTTGTTATTACAACTAATTTTTTATTTGTATTAAAAATGAACTAATTAATGAATGTAGTTGTGTATTAATTTATAGTGACAAGTTAACAATGATTCTTCATAACAAATAAATTATTAATGATCAGAACGTCCGGTTAGCTTAATGCTAATAACGCTCACTGTAATGAGCCAATCAGCTGCTCTCACCTGAGAGACGGCGTGTTCGTGACTCAGAGCTCCGTCAGGTCCAAAGGTCACGAACACGTTTGATGGGAGGTCGTGACCTTTGACCCCCGAACCGTCAGCCATGTTGAAATAGAGACACCAGAGGACAGACGGGTTCTTCTCTGCAGACAGACGGGTAACAGTGATAGCGTATTAGGACAGATTAACACACACAAACACGTTTATGCTCCTTTTGGGGACTCATGTCTGAACGACCCTCTTCAGGGACGAAAACATTTTTCATTTTTCTCTTTTAATAAAATAATAATAATGAAGATAATTATAATAATTATAGTGTGAATGTTGAAGACAAAAGAAGCTGAAGCTGCAGATTAACAGAAACTTCTCTCCTCCATCAGCTGTGATGAATCTCTTTATACCTGTATCCATCCATCCTGTGTGTGTGTGAGTGAGTGTTCCTGCAGGTTGCTCATGTTATAATTAAAAACAGAAGAACATGATGAATGAATTCAAGAAAGAGAAAGGAGGTCAGAGAGGAGGCAAAGTTTCCATCTCCTTTTACTTTGTGTTTATTATAATATTATATATTATTATAATACAGTGCCTTGCATAAGTATTCACCCCCTTGGATGTTTTCCCCTTTTGTTGCTTTTATACATGAAATCATGTTCAGTGTAATTTGGCTTTTTTTGTCGAGAATTTGCAAAAAAAAGCTTCTTTCACGTCAAAGTGAAAACTGATTTTTACAAACTAATGTCAATTAATTAAAACTATATAAGGTAAAGTAAATGATTGCATAAGTATTCAGCCCCTTTAAAGTGACTGAGCTCACTCAACAGAAGTGCAGCTCGTTGATGCAGCAGTGTCACACGCAGTGAGATGGAGATCACCTGAGTGCAGTTGATGTGTGGCAGTGATTGTAGTTTAAACACACGTGTGTCTGGGAGGTCCAGTCTCTGGTTCATCAGTATTCCTGCTACAATTGCAACATGAAGACAGAATAACATTCCAAACAACTCAGAGAAAAGATCATTGAGAAGTACGAGTCAGGAGATGCTTCAAACATATGTCCAACTCACTGGACCTCCCACAGAGTTCAGTTCAGTCCATCATGAAGACATGGAAGGAGGATGGATTGTTTAAATCTCCTGGAGCTGGCCGTCCTCACACACTGAGTGACCGGGCAAGAAGAGGACTGATGAGGGAGAACACCAACACACCTAGGACCACTCTGAAGGAGTTCAACGCTTCAGTGGCTCAGATGGGAGAGACTGTACATACAGCAACTGTTGCCGGGTTCTTCACCAGTCGGAGCTGTGTGGGAGAGTGGCAAAGAGAAAGCCACTGTAGAAAGAATCCACCCAAAGGCATGTGGGAGACTCCACGGTCAACTGCAAGAAGGTTCTTTGGTCTGATGAGACACACATTGAGCTTTCTGTCCATCAGACCAGACGCTATGTTTGAACACCAAACACTGCACATCAGCACAAACACACCATGTCCAGCGTGCAGCCTGGTGGTGGCAGCATCGTGCTCTGGATGCTCCTCAGCAGCAGCCCTGGAAGGCTTGTAGAGGTAGACGGGAGCATGAATGCAGGAAGATATGCACAAATCCTGCAGGATGATCTGACTCAGTCTGCAAGAGAACTACGACTTGGGAGAAGATGTATTCTCCAGCAAGACAACGAGCCCATCATGCAATCTTTACTTTACCGTATATATTTATAATTCATTGACATTTTGTAAAAATCAGTTTTCACTTTGACATTAAAGAGGTTTTTTTGCAAATTCTTGTCAAAAAAGCCAAATTATATTGACCATGATTTCATGTATAAAAGCAACAAAAGGATGAAACATCCAAGGGGGGTGAATACTTATGCAAGGCACGGTATATAATGATATTATTATTATATATTATATTATCATTATATCATTATATATTATATTATCATTCAATTATTATTATTATATATTATGTTATCATTATATATTATAATATTATCATTATATATTATAATAATATAATATATTATAATATTATCATTATAGCAACATGAACCCAGAAATAACCAGCTTTGTTTTGATTTAATAGTAATAAACAGATTTAATAAGACATCATGAGACTGATTTATGAAGCTAACAACTTTTAAAATGCTTGTTTTCTTTGAGTTCTGATCATCAATGCTAAGTTAACGTTGTAGATTCTCCATCTGTGTGTGTGTGTGTGCGTGCCTTACCTTGGTCATGTGACTGTGGCGTGCGGAACATCCTGGTAACCACCGGCGACAGGTCCTCGAAGGCGGAGCCAACTGACTGACAGGTGAGGTGAACCAAATCTACGACGGATGGAACAGA
>JAFEUB010001561.1:322500-355000 GCA_024529925.1 Ophthalmolycus amberensis | reverse complement strand
CCGTCCACCTACCCATCCGTCCGTCCGTCCGCCTACCCACCCGTCCGTCCGTCCGTCCATCTACCCGTCCGTCCGCCTACCCATCCGTCCGTCCGTCCGCCTACCCACCCGTCCATCCGCCCACCCGTCCGCCCACCCGTCCGTCCATCCATCTACCCGCCCACCCGTCCGTCCATCCATCCACCTGCCCGTCCGTCCGCCCGTCCGTCCGCCCGCCCACCCGTCCGCCCGTCCGTCAGCCCGTCCGTCCGTCCGTCAGCCTACCCGTCCGTCCGTCCGTCCGTCCGTCAGCCTACCCGTCCGTCCGTCCGTCCGTCAGCCTACCCGTCCGTCTGTCCGTCCGCCTACCCGTCCGTCCGTCCGTCAGCCTACCCGTCCGTCCGTCCGTCAGCCTACCCGTCCGTCCGTCCGTCCGCCTACCCGTCCGTCCGTCCGTCAGCCTACCCGTCCGTCCGTCCGTCAGCCTACCCGTCCGTCCGTCCGTCAGCCTACCCGTCCGTCCGTCCGTCCGTCAGCCTACCCGTCCGTCCGTCCGTCCGTCAGCCTACCCGTCCGTCCGTCCGTCCGTCAGCCTATCCGTCCGTCCGTCCGTCAGCCTACCCGTCCGTCAGCCTACCCGTCCGTCCGTCAGCCTACCCGTCCGTCCGTCCGTCAGCCTACCCGTCCGTCAGCCTACCCGTCCGTCCGTCCGTCCGTCAGCCTACCCGTCCGTCCGTCCGTCAGCCTACCCGTCCGTCCGTCCGTCAGCCTACCCGTCCGTCCGTCCGTCCGTCAGCCTACCCGTCCGTCCGTCCGTCAGCCTACCCGTCCGTCCGTCCGGCAGCCTACCCGTCCGTCTCTCTGTCTATCCGTCTGTTATACCTTTTTACCTACCTACCTTACCTACCTGTGTCTACTGGCTGCTATGTTAGCAGCAGCCATGTTGTATTTTGTTGACAAGTGTCTCTGGAGGACTGAAGACTTCTGGAGCTGTTAGCTCCCGTCACTGGCGAGCTAACGTAGCCACATTGAGGCTGGTTTCATTAATCACATTAAACACGTCAACCTTTTCCTGAAGAGCGAACACACACTCACAACAATCTGTCATCAGATGTTAATTACTGTGTGTGTGTTCTCCTCTCTTTGAAGCAACTTAAGATGGTGAGCCAAATCTCTCTCTCACACACACGCGCGCACACACACACACACACACACACACACACACACACACACACAATATGAATTAATGTGTTCCGTGTGTGCGTCCTTGATTAAAAGAAAACAAAGCATTAACTGTTGAGACGAAGGAAAATTACAACACACACACACACACCAGATGTGTATGTGTGCTGCAGTAATCCTGTTGATGGTTTCCAGTTGAATGAGTGTGTGTTTAGTCTCTCAGGATGATGAACTGAGTCCACTAAGAGGTCTCAGATGGAGACTTAAGTAACATGTTGTCACTTTACATTTAACCTTCTCAGTAAAAATCCAGAATAGAACATTGTGGCGTCGGTAAGAACTGTGTTTATTAATACAAACTGTTTTATTATCATTTAAAAGCTACATTTGTAAGGAGCCAAACTGACTATGAAATAAAACAATGTCCTTCAGTAAACTATCATTAAGACATAATTATAATAATAATGTGTTACCTACGATGTGACATTAAGCTTGAAGTTATTTCATTTGGTCTCATTTAGCAGCTGGCTAGTTAGCATGCTAACGTTAGTGTGTGTGTGTGGTCATATCCTCTGAGGCTCACAGAATACGTAAATGAGCTGAGCCCTGGGCGCCACCCCCTCATGAATATACAGAGAGTTCTCTACAGAGAACCCTTCTATGGTGTAAGAGTTCTACCCAGAACCCCTATGAGAGAAGCAGTGGTGTATAAAGTACTCAAAAGCCATACTTGAGTAAAAGTAAAGATACCTTACTGGAAAACTACTCCAGTAAAAGTAAAAAGTCACCTATTAGAAGACTACTTGAATAAAAGTCTTAAAGTATCTGATATTTATTGTACTTAAGTACAAAAGTACTTAAGTATCAAAAGTAATTTTCTGATATTAAATGTACATCATAACCTGAACATTAAATGAACATCATAACCTGTTCATTGAAAGTAAAAGTAAATGCTGTTAATAAAAAAGCAAAGGGTCAGAATTTTGAGAATTATGAAGTTTATTCTTTTAAGTGCTGTGGCACCATGACCAAGGACATGGAGCTGTGTTGAACATAATTGGGTTGGCTGTGATCCATCCAGGAGCAACAATGTTCAACATAATATATTGTACATAAGTATACTTTTGCATCTACTATGAACTTATCATCATAATTCTCCGAAAAGCAATATGACACTATGAAGGAGTTGTAACAGTGCGTTTATAAGTCTGCTCATTAGACTAGAGGATGGAGAGGGCAAATGCATAATATTATGTTCAGCAAAACATATCCACTTGATGCATCAGGTGAGTGTTGTGAGAAAGGACGCCTGCCTTGTAAACTCCTATGGGCCTGATTTGAACACAATAGGCAAAGGTTTTGCTCAAGCTGAATCTGCAACTGGGCGACTGCTACCATCATAACTCCATATGATCATCCACAACATGACTCAGATATCAAAACATGATCAATACTAAAGCAGCACCGAAAGTAACCCAGTCATTACTTGAAACTGAAACATGTCCTGTTCATCTTCAAAAGAAGTTAGTTTTCAAAATTGCGAGAATTCCGTCTCGCTCTTCTTGGGCTGAAGACTAGTCCTGCGATGCTAAATAGCCTTTCACAGGCCGCTGAGGCAGGTAGAGGTGTGTTCAGCGTCACAGACAGCTTGCACTCAGCTGCGAAGGATTTCCCTAATGCTAACGCTAATGCTAACGCTAATGCTAACGCTAATGCTAACGCTGCGCTCTCTCGGCTCCCGTCAATCCTATGGTGTGGTGGCTAGCTATAGCTAACGTTAGCCAACTAGTGCTGCACAACTGTCAACACTTCCTCAGCTCACTAACTCGCTAGCGATCCACGGGTGTTGGTCTTCGTCACCACCGTCGTTTGTTTCGGGAGTAGCAGGTGCTTCCATTTCTGCTTCCATCATGAAATCAGTCATCGTAGAGTGGAATTCTACTCATGTAGTCGCCCGCTAGCTTATAGCATGTAGCATCCTGGGCATCACTGGGAATCAAAACACCGCGGCTTTGAGAGCACTTGTTTGCAATTGTGCATTAACGTGATTAACCAATGATTTCACTTGCTGCTAGGACCACTGATTCAACAAACCTGCTTGCTTGCAGTCTGTGTTCCACCACAGTCCCCGACGCTGCTCTCATCATTCATTTTGTTTCTAAAGATAGATTTGATTTTGTAGCGAGTAACGAAGGTTTCAGGGGAAATGTATCGGAGTAAAAGTATCAGTTTTCTTTGCAAAATGTAGTGAAGTAAAAGTAAAAGTCAACAGAAATATAAGTAGTAAAGTAAAGTACAGATACCCAAAAAAACTACTTAAGTACAGTAACGAAGTATTTCTACTTCGTTACTATACACCACTGGAGAGAAGTACTCAAATGTAGGTACTTGTTTGAATAAAAGTGGCATTGGTGCATCCCGAGTGGTACCAGTAGTAGCACTAGTAACAGCACCAATAGTAGTAGTATTAGTAGTATTGTCAGTATTACATCACATGGCAGACAGACAGGTTCTTACCGACAGAAACACTGGGGTATCTCTCCGAGGCCGTAGACAGGAAACAGGAAGGGCGTGTTGCCGTAGCGACCCAGGCAGCGCAGGAAGTGACGCGTGGAGGCGAGGCCCTCCTCTGTGGGCGTGTCTTCTGTTACCATGGCGATGGAGTGAAGCAGGAAGTGCTGCAGGTTGTTACCAAGCTGCTGGTCACACAGGAACTCCAAATATGGCCGACCATTGTAGGCTGGAGTCAACGGGGATTAAGGACTTCATTACCCACAATGGCTCTGGAACTGACATGTCAGCGGTTGGTCAGGTGACCTGTCTTACCTCGCTGCTCCTCCGTTTCCTCCACACAGGAAGTCAGGTAACGCATCAACTTCCTCTTTTCTACCACAGACAGCTGACGACTCGCAAACACATCAGCTCTGCTGCAGGGCACCTGAGAGACAGACAGGTACACACAGAGACAGGTCAACGAGGGAGATATACAGGTACACAGTCCGAGGGACAGACCGGCGCGCGCGCACACGCACACACACACACACACACACACACACACACACACACACACACACACACACACACACACACACACACACACACACACACACACACACACACACAGCGAGCGAGCGCTAGAGAGACTGTGGTGGAAAAATGATTTGACATATTGGTATGTAGTATATCTCTGGCCAGAGAACAGGCACAGTTACACAGAGTCACTCGGACTCTGTAGAAGTGTGCACTGCAGAAGTAAAAATCAAGACCTTGTAGTTCCAGATTTACAAATATTGAGTATATGTTACTGGTTAATAGTGAATGAAGATGGCACACAGCTCAAATTGAAAAGTTTCAAGTTCGCCTGAAAAAAACAAAACACTGAAAGCATGAATGGGAGAGGGAGAGAGAGAGGGACAGAGAGAGAGAGAGAGAGAGACAGACGGTGTACTAACCTGTTCCACCTGTCCATGGCGATAGGTGAGTATTCTGGTGACATTCTTGAACTCTGCATAGCGACTGACATTTGATTTGATGAGCAGGTCGACCAATGAGCCGCGAGAGTACAAGAGCTGGAGGAAGAAGACAAACCTTTAACCATAATAATATTCATGATTTAACATCGTCATGTTATACCTTGTTATAGTGTTATTTCATATTGATGTTTTATTATAACTAGTGCTGGGCAAGTTAACGCGTTAATTTTGCGTGAACGCATTCATTAATTAACGCCGACAATTATTTTATCGCGCGTTAACGCATTTTTAAAATTTATTATAATTTCTTTTTTTTTCTTTTTCTTTTTTTTTTTATTGACAGACAAGAGACAATACATATACATATCAACAAGAGGCTGACAAGACCAGTGGGATAAAAGCCAGCAAACATCCTATAGTCAGTCATTTTAGTGCCTATATGCTGAAATTCACGGTAAACGCATTTAAACGCACAGATCGGGAGCGAGCGAAGGACTTTGAAAGTTAGCGGAAATATTAACGTGAGACAACATCCGGTTTCTTCAGACGAACATCCGGTTTTCAGAATAAGATGCCAACAAAGTATGAATTATATTCACATTAAGTATGAAACGTGCTGCATCTCGTGAACCAAATGTTATTGCCCTTTTGTTCATATAGCAGTACTTTTAAAATAAAAGTGCGCAATACACTACTTTATAATTCATTGTTGAACTTTGCCATAACAATGCGTTTAATCGCAAAAAATCCATGCGATAAAATATTTTTATCGTTGCCCAGCACTAATTATAACGTTATGTTGTATTGTATTATCCATATTGTTATGTTATATTGCTATGTCATGTTATATTGTTGAGATGTTATATTGTTACATTGTTATATGTTGTATTGTTTGTTATGTTATATTGTTGAGTTATATTGTTATATAATGTTATGTATTATAACATTATACAACGTTATGTATAATAACATTAAATAATGTTATATTACAATTAGTGCTGGGCAAGTTATATACATATACATATACATGCCCTAACCCTAACCCACCTAACAAAAGAATGTCCCTCTATAAAATGTTTAAAAAAATTCCTAAAAGAAAATCTGATTGCTGTTTTGAAACAGTTTGTTTATGTATTATTTTTCATGTCTTTCTTGTTTTAGCTGTTATATTACACACACGCTCACTCACACTCGACACAATTACATTATTTTTTTCTTCTTCTTTTCTTTCTTTCTTTGTTTTGTTGTAATGTAATGTCTTGTGCATATTTTATTTTTTCTTTGTAATTTTGTACAATTTTAATATTATATAGGTGGAGGCTTCAAATAAGCCAAGTTGGCTTTCTGTCTCTTCCTGCACTGTGATTCATTTATTTCTGTTATGTTTGATTATTTTAGATTTTGTTGTTTGAATTGTGCAAAATAAATAACTCTAACTCTAACTCTAACATAACAAGAGGATGACAAGAACAGTGGGATAAAAGACAGCAAACATCCTATAGTCAGTTGTGTGCGCGTGTGTGTGTGTGTACGTGTGTGTGTATGTCCTTCAGCCTTATGAGATGGGGAAAAAAATTAATAATAATTAAAAAACAAATTTTTTTTTAAAAACAGGTAAGTATTTTTAATTTTCATATTACATTGCTGTTATGTTATACTGGTGTAGTGTGATATTGTAAAGTTATATAATGATATGTATTATATAACATTATATTGCTGTTACATTATGTTGTATTACATTACTGTTATGTAATATTGGTATGTAGTATTCTTGTTTTGTTATGTAATATTGGTATGTAGTATTCTTGTTTTGTTATGTTATATTGTTATGTAGTATTCTTGTTTTGTTATGTTATATTGTTATGTGGTATTCTTGTTTTATGTTATGATGTATTGTTATGTAGTATTCTTGTTTTATGTTATATTGTTATGTAGTATTCTTGTTTTGTTATGTTATATTGTTATGTAGTATTCTTGTTATGTTATATTGTTATGTAGTATTCTTGTTTTGTTATGTTATATTGTCATGTAGTATTCTTGTTTTGTTATGTTATATTGTTATGTAGTATTCTTGTTTTATGTTATATTGTTATGTAGTATTCTTGTTTTGTTATGTTATATTGTTATGTAGTATTCTTGTTTTGTTATGTTATATTGTTATGTATTATTCTTGTTTTGTTATGTTATATTGTTATGTAGTATTCTTGTTATGTTATATTGTTATGTAGTATTCTTGTTTTGTTATGTTATATTGTCATGTAGTATTCTTGTTTTATGTTATATTGTTATGTAGTATTCTTGTTTTATGTTATATTGTTATGTAGTATTCTTGTTTTGTTATGTTATATTGTTATGTAGTATTCTTGTTTTGTTATGTTATATTGTTATGTATTATTCTTGTTTTGTTATGTTATATTGTTATGTATTATTCTTGTTTTGTTATATTGTTATGTAGTATTCTTGTTTTGTTATATTGTTATGTAGTATTCTTGTTTTGTTATGTTATATTGTTATGTAGTATTCTTGTTATGTTATATTGTTATGTAGTATTCTTGTTTTGTTATATTGTTATGTAGTATTCTTGTTTTATGTTATATTGTTATGTAGTATTCTTGTTTTGTTATGTTATATTGTTATGTAGTATTCTTGTTTTGTTATGTTATATTGTTATGTAGTATTCTTGTTTTGTTGTTATATTGTTATGTAGTATTCTTGTTTTGTTATGTTATATTGTTATGTAGTATTCTTGTTTTGTTATATTGTTATGTAGTATTCTTGTTTTATGTTATATTGTTATGTAGTATTCTTGTTTTGTTATGTTATATTGTAATATTCTTGTTTTATGTTATATTGTTATGTAGTATTCTTGTTTTGTTATGTTATATTGTTATGTAGTATTCTTGTTTTGTTATATTGTTATGTAGTATTCTTGTTTTGTTATATTGTCATGTAGTATTCTTGTTTTGCTATGTTCTATTATGTAGTATTCTTGTTTTGTTCTATTGTTATGTAGTATTCTTGTTTTGTTATGTTATATTGTTATGTAGTATTCTTGTTTTGTTATATTGTTATGTAGTATTCTTGTTTTATGTTATATTGTTATGTAGTATTCTTGTTTTGTTATGTTATATTGTTATGTAGTATTCTTGTTTTGTTATATTGTTATGTAGTATTCTTGTTTTATGTTATATTGTTATGTAGTATTCTTGTTTTGTTATGTTATATTGTTATGTAGTATTCTTGTTTTGTTATGTTATATTGTTATGTAGTATTCTTGTTTTGTTATGTTATATTGTTATGTAGTATTCTTGTTTTGTTATATTGTTGTGTCGTATTCTTGTTTTATGTTATATTGTTATGTAGTATTCTTGTTTTGTTATGTTATATTGTTATGTCGTATTCTTGTTTTGTTATGTTATATTGTTATGTCGTATTCTTGTTTTGTAATGTTATATTATTATGTAGTATTCTTGTTTTGTTATGTTATATTGTTATGTAGTATTCTTGTTTTGTTGTTATATTGTTATGTAGTATTCTTGTTTTGTTATGTTATATTGTCATGTAGTATTCTTGTTTTGTTATATTATATTGTAATGTAGTATTCTTGTTTTGTTATGTTATATTGTTATGTAGTATTCTTGTTTTGTTATGTTATATTGTTATGTAGTATTCTTGTTTTGTTATGTTATATTGTTATGTAGTATTCTTGTTTTGTTATGTTATATTGTTATGTAGTATTCTTGTTTTGTTCTATTGTTATGTAGTATTCTTGTTTTGTTATATTGTCATGTAGTATTCTTGTTTTGTTATGTTCTATTGTTATGTAGTATTCTTGTTTTGTTCTATTGTTATGTAGTATTCTTGTTTTATGTTATATTGTTATGTAGTATTCTTGTTTTATGTTCTATTGTTATGTAGTATTCTTGTTTTATGTTATATTGTTATGTAGTATTCTTGTTTTATGTTATATTGTTATGTAGTATTCTTGTTTTGTTATGTTATATTGTCATGTAGTATTCTTGTTTTGTTATGTTATATTGTTGTCGTATTCTTGTTTTGTTATGTTATATTGTTATGTAGTATTCTTGTTTTGTTGCATTATATTGTTATGTAGTATTCTTGTTTTGTTATGTTATATTGTTATGTAGTATTCTTGTTTTGTTATATTGTTATGTAGTATTCTTGTTTTATGTTATATTGTTATGTAGTATTCTTGTTTTGTTATGTTATATTGTTATGTAGTATTCTTGTTTTATGTTATATTGTTATGTAGTATTCTTGTTTTGTTATGTTATATTGTTATGTAGTATTCTTGTTTTGTTATGTTATATTGTTATGTAGTATTCTTGTTTTGTTATGTTATATTGTTATGTAGTATTCTTGTTTTGTTGTTATATTGTTATGTGGTATTCTTGTTTTATGTTATGATGTATTGTTATGTAGTATTCTTGTTTTATGTTATATTGTTATGTAGTATTCTTGTTTTGTTATGTTATATTGTTATGTAGTATTCTTGTTATGTTATATTGTTATGTAGTATTCTTGTTTTGTTATGTTATATTGTCATGTAGTATTCTTGTTTTGTTATGTTATATTGTTATG
The DNA here is from genome assembly GCA_024529925.1 of Ophthalmolycus amberensis. Taxonomy (NCBI): domain Eukaryota; kingdom Metazoa; phylum Chordata; class Actinopteri; order Perciformes; family Zoarcidae; genus Ophthalmolycus; species Ophthalmolycus amberensis. Next base: position 345,764 of record JAFEUB010001561.1, on the reverse strand, counting down.
TAGTATTCTTGTTTTATGTTATATTGTTATGTAGTATTCTTGTTTTGTTATGTTATATTGTTATGTAGTATTCTTGTTTTGTTATGTTATATTGTTATGTATTATTCTTGTTTTGTTATGTTATATTGTTATGTAGTATTCTTGTTATGTTATATTGTTATGTAGTATTCTTGTTTTGTTATGTTATATTGTCATGTAGTATTCTTGTTTTATGTTATATTGTTATGTAGTATTCTTGTTTTATGTTATATTGTTATGTAGTATTCTTGTTTTGTTATGTTATATTGTTATGTAGTATTCTTGTTTTGTTATGTTATATTGTTATGTATTATTCTTGTTTTGTTATGTTATATTGTTATGTATTATTCTTGTTTTGTTATATTGTTATGTAGTATTCTTGTTTTGTTATATTGTTATGTAGTATTCTTGTTTTGTTATGTTATATTGTTATGTAGTATTCTTGTTATGTTATATTGTTATGTAGTATTCTTGTTTTGTTATATTGTTATGTAGTATTCTTGTTTTATGTTATATTGTTATGTAGTATTCTTGTTTTGTTATGTTATATTGTTATGTAGTATTCTTGTTTTGTTATGTTATATTGTTATGTAGTATTCTTGTTTTGTTGTTATATTGTTATGTAGTATTCTTGTTTTGTTATGTTATATTGTTATGTAGTATTCTTGTTTTGTTATATTGTTATGTAGTATTCTTGTTTTATGTTATATTGTTATGTAGTATTCTTGTTTTGTTATGTTATATTGTAATATTCTTGTTTTATGTTATATTGTTATGTAGTATTCTTGTTTTGTTATGTTATATTGTTATGTAGTATTCTTGTTTTGTTGTGTTATATTGTTATGTAGTATTCTTGTTTTGTTATGTTATATTGTTATGTAGTATTCTTGTTTTGTTATATTGTTATGTAGTATTCTTGTTTTATGTTATATTGTTATGTAGTATTCTTGTTTTGTTATGTTATATTGTTATGTAGTATTCTTGTTTTGTTATATTGTTATGTAGTATTCTTGTTTTATGTTATATTGTTATGTAGTATTCTTGTTTTGTTATGTTATATTGTTATGTAGTATTCTTGTTTTGTTATGTTATATTGTTATGTAGTATTCTTGTTTTGTTGTTATATTGTTATGTAGTATTCTTGTTTTGTTATATTGTTGTGTCGTATTCTTGTTTTATGTTATATTGTTATGTAGTATTCTTGTTTTGTTATGTTATATTGTTATGTCGTATTCTTGTTTTGTTATGTTATATTGTTATGTCGTATTCTTGTTTTGTAATGTTATATTATTATGTAGTATTCTTGTTTTGTTATGTTATATTGTTATGTAGTATTCTTGTTTTGTTGTTATATTGTTATGTAGTATTCTTGTTTTGTTATGTTATATTGTCATGTAGTATTCTTGTTTTGTTATATTATATTGTAATGTAGTATTCTTGTTTTGTTATGTTATATTGTTATGTAGTATTCTTGTTTTGTTATGTTATATTGTTATGTAGTATTCTTGTTTTGTTATGTTATATTGTTATGTAGTATTCTTGTTTTGTTATGTTATATTGTTATGTAGTATTCTTGTTTTGTTCTATTGTTATGTAGTATTCTTGTTTTGTTATATTGTCATGTAGTATTCTTGTTTTGTTATGTTCTATTGTTATGTAGTATTCTTGTTTTGTTCTATTGTTATGTAGTATTCTTGTTTTATGTTATATTGTTATGTAGTATTCTTGTTTTATGTTCTATTGTTATGTAGTATTCTTGTTTTATGTTATATTGTTATGTAGTATTCTTGTTTTATGTTATATTGTTATGTAGTATTCTTGTTTTGTTATGTTATATTGTCATGTAGTATTCTTGTTTTGTTATGTTATATTGTTGTCGTATTCTTGTTTTGTTATGTTATATTGTTATGTAGTATTCTTGTTTTGTTATGTTATATTGTCATGTAGTATTCTTGTTTTGTTATATTATATTGTCATGTAGTATTCTTGTTTTGTTATGTTATATTGTTATGTAGTATTCTTGTTTTGTTATGTTATATTGTTATGTAGTATTCTTGTTTTGTTATATTGTTATGTAGTATTCTTGTTTTGTTATATTGTCATGTAGTATTCTTGTTTTGCTATGTTCTATTATGTAGTATTCTTGTTTTGTTCTATTGTTATGTAGTATTCTTGTTTTATGTTATATTGTTATGTAGTATTCTTGTTTTATGTTATATTGTTATGTAGTATTCTTGTTTTATGTTATATTGTTATGTAGTATTCTTGTTTTGTTATGTTATATTGTCATGTAGTATTCTTGTTTTGTTATGTTATATTGTTGTCGTATTCTTGTTTTGTTATGTTATATTGTTATGTAGTATTCTTGTTTTGTTATATTGTTATGTAGTATTCTTGTTTTATGTTATATTGTTATGTAGTATTCTTGTTTTGTTATGTTATATTGTTATGTAGTATTCTTGTTTTATGTTATATTGTTATGTAGTATTCTTGTTTTGTTATGTTATATTGTTATGTAGTATTCTTGTTTTGTTATGTTATATTGTTATGTAGTATTCTTGTTTTGTTATGTTATATTGTTATGTAGTATTCTTGTTTTGTTGTTATATTGTTATGTAGTATTCTTGTTTTGTTGTTATATTGTTATGTAGTATTCTTGTTTTGTTATGTTATATTGTTATGTAGTATTCTTGTTATGTTATGTTATATTGTTATGTAGTATTCTTGTTTTGTTATGTTATATTGTTATGTAGTATTCTTGTTTTGTTATGTTATATTGTTATGTAGTATTCTTGTTTTGTTATGTTATATTGTTATGTAGTATGCTTGTTTTGTTATGTTATATTGTTATGTAGTATTCTTGTTTTGTTATATTGTTGTGTCGTATTCTTGTTTTATGTTATATTGTTATGTAGTATTCTTGTTTTATGTTATATTGTTATGTAGTATTCTTGTTTTGTTATGTTATATTGTTATGTCGTATTCTTGTTTTGTTATGTTCTATTGTTATGTCGTATTCTTGTTTTGTAATGTTATATTGTTATGTCGTATTCTTGTTTTGTAATGTTATATTGTTATGTAGTATTCTTGTTTTGTTATGTTATATTGTCATGTAGTATTCTTGTTTTGTTATATTATATTGTCATGTAGTATTCTTGTTTTGTTATGTTATATTGTTATGTAGTATTCTTGTTTTGTTATATTGTTGTGTCGTATTCTTGTTTTATGTTATATTGTTATGTAGTATTCTTGTTTTATGTTATATTGTTATGTAGTATTCTTGTTTTGTAATGTTATATTGTCATGTAGTATTCTTGTTTTGTTATGTTATATTGTTGTCGTATTCTTGTTTTGTTATGTTATATTGTTATGTCGTATTCTTGTTTTGTAATGTTATATTGTTATGTAGTATTCTTGTTTTGTTATGTTATATTGTTATGTAGTATTCTTGTTTTGTTATGTTATATTGTCATGTAGTATTCTTGTTTTGTTATATTATATTGTCATGTAGTATTCTTGTTTTGTTATGTTATATTGTTATGTAGTATTCTTGTTTTGTTATGTTATATTGTTATGTAGTATTCTTGTTTTGTTATATTGTTATGTAGTATTCTTGTTTTGTTATATTGTCATGTAGTATTCTTGTTTTGCTATGTTCTATTATGTAGTATTCTTGTTTTGTTCTATTGTTATGTAGTATTCTTGTTTTATGTTATATTGTTATGTAGTATTCTTGTTTTATGTTATATTGTTATGTAGTATTCTTGTTTTATGTTATATTGTTATGTAGTATTCTTGTTTTGTTATGTTATATTGTCATGTAGTATTCTTGTTTTGTTATGTTATATTGTTGTCGTATTCTTGTTTTGTTATGTTATATTGTTATGTAGTATTCTTGTTTTGTTGCATTATATTGTTATGTAGTATTCTTGTTTTGTTATGTTATATTGTTATGTAGTATTCTTGTTTTGTTATATTGTTATGTAGTATTCTTGTTTTATGTTATATTGTTATGTAGTATTCTTGTTTTGTTATGTTATATTGTTATGTAGTATTCTTGTTTTATGTTATATTGTTATGTAGTATTCTTGTTTTGTTATGTTATATTGTTATGTAGTATTCTTGTTTTGTTATGTTATATTGTTATGTAGTATTCTTGTTTTGTTATGTTATATTGTTATGTAGTATTCTTGTTTTGTTGTTATATTGTTATGTAGTATTCTTGTTTTGTTGTTATATTGTTATGTAGTATTCTTGTTTTGTTATGTTATATTGTTATGTAGTATTCTTGTTATGTTATGTTATATTGTTATGTAGTATTCTTGTTTTGTTATGTTATATTGTTATGTAGTATTCTTGTTTTGTTATGTTATATTGTTATGTAGTATTCTTGTTTTGTTATGTTATATTGTTATGTAGTATGCTTGTTTTGTTATGTTATATTGTTATGTAGTATTCTTGTTTTGTTATATTGTTGTGTCGTATTCTTGTTTTATGTTATATTGTTATGTAGTATTCTTGTTTTATGTTATATTGTTATGTAGTATTCTTGTTTTGTTATGTTATATTGTTATGTCGTATTCTTGTTTTGTTATGTTCTATTGTTATGTCGTATTCTTGTTTTGTAATGTTATATTGTTATGTCGTATTCTTGTTTTGTTATGTTATATTGTTATGTAGTATTCTTGTTTTGTTATGTTATATTGTTATGTAGTATTCTTGTTTTGTTATGTTATATTGTTATGTAGTATGCTTGTTTTGTTATGTTATATTGTTATGTAGTATTCTTGTTTTGTTATATTGTTGTGTCGTATTCTTGTTTTATGTTATATTGTTATGTAGTATTCTTGTTTTATGTTATATTGTTATGTAGTATTCTTGTTTTGTTATGTTATATTGTTATGTCGTATTCTTGTTTTGTTATGTTCTATTGTTATGTCGTATTCTTGTTTTGTAATGTTATATTGTTATGTCGTATTCTTGTTTTGTTATGTTATATTGTTATGTAGTATTCTTGTTTTGTTATGTTATATTGTTGTCGTATTCTTGTTTTGTTATGTTATATTGTTATGTCGTATTCTTGTTTTGTAATGTTATATTGTTATGTAGTATTCTTGTTTTGTTATGTTATATTGTTATGTAGTATTCTTGTTTTGTTATGTTATATTGTCATGTAGTATTCTTGTTTTGTTATATTATATTGTCATGTAGTATTCTTGTTTTGTTATGTTATATTGTTATGTAGTATTCTTGTTTTGTTATGTTATATTGTTATGTAGTATTCTTGTTTTGTTATATTGTTATGTAGTATTCTTGTTTTGTTATATTGTCATGTAGTATTCTTGTTTTGCTATGTTCTATTATGTAGTATTCTTGTTTTGTTCTATTGTTATGTAGTATTCTTGTTTTATGTTATATTGTTATGTAGTATTCTTGTTTTATGTTATATTGTTATGTAGTATTCTTGTTTTATGTTATATTGTTATGTAGTATTCTTGTTTTGTTATGTTATATTGTCATGTAGTATTCTTGTTTTGTTATGTTATATTGTTGTCGTATTCTTGTTTTGTTATGTTATATTGTTATGTAGTATTCTTGTTTTGTTATATTGTTATGTAGTATTCTTGTTTTATGTTATATTGTTATGTAGTATTCTTGTTTTGTTATGTTATATTGTTATGTAGTATTCTTGTTTTATGTTATATTGTTATGTAGTATTCTTGTTTTGTTATGTTATATTGTTATGTAGTATTCTTGTTTTGTTATGTTATATTGTTATGTAGTATTCTTGTTTTGTTATGTTATATTGTTATGTAGTATTCTTGTTTTGTTGTTATATTGTTATGTAGTATTCTTGTTTTGTTGTTATATTGTTATGTAGTATTCTTGTTTTGTTATGTTATATTGTTATGTAGTATTCTTGTTATGTTATGTTATATTGTTATGTAGTATTCTTGTTTTGTTATGTTATATTGTTATGTAGTATTCTTGTTTTGTTATGTTATATTGTTATGTAGTATTCTTGTTTTGTTATGTTATATTGTTATGTAGTATGCTTGTTTTGTTATGTTATATTGTTATGTAGTATTCTTGTTTTGTTATATTGTTGTGTCGTATTCTTGTTTTATGTTATATTGTTATGTAGTATTCTTGTTTTATGTTATATTGTTATGTAGTATTCTTGTTTTGTTATGTTATATTGTTATGTCGTATTCTTGTTTTGTTATGTTCTATTGTTATGTCGTATTCTTGTTTTGTAATGTTATATTGTTATGTCGTATTCTTGTTTTGTAATGTTATATTGTTATGTAGTATTCTTGTTTTGTTATGTTATATTGTCATGTAGTATTCTTGTTTTGTTATATTATATTGTCATGTAGTATTCTTGTTTTGTTATGTTATATTGTTATGTAGTATTCTTGTTTTGTTATATTGTTGTGTCGTATTCTTGTTTTATGTTATATTGTTATGTAGTATTCTTGTTTTATGTTATATTGTTATGTAGTATTCTTGTTTTGTAATGTTATATTGTCATGTAGTATTCTTGTTTTGTTATGTTATATTGTTGTCGTATTCTTGTTTTGTTATGTTATATTGTTATGTCGTATTCTTGTTTTGTAATGTTATATTGTTATGTAGTATTCTTGTTTTGTTATGTTATATTGTTATGTAGTATTCTTGTTTTGTTATGTTATATTGTCATGTAGTATTCTTGTTTTGTTATATTATATTGTCATGTAGTATTCTTGTTTTGTTATGTTATATTGTTATGTAGTATTCTTGTTTTGTTATGTTATATTGTTATGTAGTATTCTTGTTTTGTTATATTGTTATGTAGTATTCTTGTTTTGTTATATTGTCATGTAGTATTCTTGTTTTGCTATGTTCTATTATGTAGTATTCTTGTTTTGTTCTATTGTTATGTAGTATTCTTGTTTTATGTTATATTGTTATGTAGTATTCTTGTTTTATGTTATATTGTTATGTAGTATTCTTGTTTTATGTTATATTGTTATGTAGTATTCTTGTTTTGTTATGTTATATTGTCATGTAGTATTCTTGTTTTGTTATGTTATATTGTTGTCGTATTCTTGTTTTGTTATGTTATATTGTTATGTAGTATTCTTGTTTTGTTGCATTATATTGTTATGTAGTATTCTTGTTTTGTTATGTTATATTGTTATGTAGTATTCTTGTTTTGTTATATTGTTATGTAGTATTCTTGTTTTATGTTATATTGTTATGTAGTATTCTTGTTTTGTTATGTTATATTGTTATGTAGTATTCTTGTTTTATGTTATATTGTTATGTAGTATTCTTGTTTTGTTATGTTATATTGTTATGTAGTATTCTTGTTTTGTTATGTTATATTGTTATGTAGTATTCTTGTTTTGTTATGTTATATTGTTATGTAGTATTCTTGTTTTGTTGTTATATTGTTATGTAGTATTCTTGTTTTGTTGTTATATTGTTATGTAGTATTCTTGTTTTGTTATGTTATATTGTTATGTAGTATTCTTGTTATGTTATGTTATATTGTTATGTAGTATTCTTGTTTTGTTATGTTATATTGTTATGTAGTATTCTTGTTTTGTTATGTTATATTGTTATGTAGTATTCTTGTTTTGTTATGTTATATTGTTATGTAGTATGCTTGTTTTGTTATGTTATATTGTTATGTAGTATTCTTGTTTTGTTATATTGTTGTGTCGTATTCTTGTTTTATGTTATATTGTTATGTAGTATTCTTGTTTTATGTTATATTGTTATGTAGTATTCTTGTTTTGTTATGTTATATTGTTATGTCGTATTCTTGTTTTGTTATGTTCTATTGTTATGTCGTATTCTTGTTTTGTAATGTTATATTGTTATGTCGTATTCTTGTTTTGTAATGTTATATTGTTATGTAGTATTCTTGTTTTGTTATGTTATATTGTCATGTAGTATTCTTGTTTTGTTATATTATATTGTCATGTAGTATTCTTGTTTTGTTATGTTATATTGTTATGTAGTATTCTTGTTTTGTTATATTGTTGTGTCGTATTCTTGTTTTATGTTATATTGTTATGTAGTATTCTTGTTTTATGTTATATTGTTATGTAGTATTCTTGTTTTGTAATGTTATATTGTCATGTAGTATTCTTGTTTTGTTATGTTATATTGTTGTCGTATTCTTGTTTTGTTATGTTATATTGTTATGTCGTATTCTTGTTTTGTAATGTTATATTGTTATGTAGTATTCTTGTTTTGTTATGTTATATTGTTATGTAGTATTCTTGTTTTGTTATGTTATATTGTCATGTAGTATTCTTGTTTTGTTATATTATATTGTCATGTAGTATTCTTGTTTTGTTATGTTATATTGTTATGTAGTATTCTTGTTTTGTTATGTTATATTGTTATGTAGTATTCTTGTTTTGTTATATTGTTATGTAGTATTCTTGTTTTGTTATATTGTCATGTAGTATTCTTGTTTTGCTATGTTCTATTATGTAGTATTCTTGTTTTGTTCTATTGTTATGTAGTATTCTTGTTTTATGTTATATTGTTATGTAGTATTCTTGTTTTATGTTATATTGTTATGTAGTATTCTTGTTTTATGTTATATTGTTATGTAGTATTCTTGTTTTGTTATGTTATATTGTCATGTAGTATTCTTGTTTTGTTATGTTATATTGTTGTCGTATTCTTGTTTTGTTATGTTATATTGTTATGTAGTATTCTTGTTTTGTTGCATTATATTGTTATGTAGTATTCTTGTTTTGTTATGTTATATTGTTATGTAGTATTCTTGTTTTGTTATATTGTTATGTAGTATTCTTGTTTTATGTTATATTGTTATGTAGTATTCTTGTTTTGTTATGTTATATTGTTATGTAGTATTCTTGTTTTATGTTATATTGTTATGTAGTATTCTTGTTTTGTTATGTTATATTGTTATGTAGTATTCTTGTTTTGTTATGTTATATTGTTATGTAGTATTCTTGTTTTGTTATGTTATATTGTTATGTAGTATTCTTGTTTTGTTGTTATATTGTTATGTAGTATTCTTGTTTTGTTGTTATATTGTTATGTAGTATTCTTGTTTTGTTATGTTATATTGTTATGTAGTATTCTTGTTATGTTATGTTATATTGTTATGTAGTATTCTTGTTTTGTTATGTTATATTGTTATGTAGTATTCTTGTTTTGTTATGTTATATTGTTATGTAGTATTCTTGTTTTGTTATGTTATATTGTTATGTAGTATGCTTGTTTTGTTATGTTATATTGTTATGTAGTATTCTTGTTTTGTTATATTGTTGTGTCGTATTCTTGTTTTATGTTATATTGTTATGTAGTATTCTTGTTTTGTTATATTGTTGTGTCGTATTCTTGTTTTATGTTATATTGTTATGTAGTATTCTTGTTTTATGTTATATTGTTATGTAGTATTCTTGTTTTGTAATGTTATATTGTCATGTAGTATTCTTGTTTTGTTATGTTATATTGTTGTCGTATTCTTGTTTTGTTATGTTATATTGTTATGTCGTATTCTTGTTTTGTAATGTTATATTGTTATGTAGTATTCTTGTTTTGTTATGTTATATTGTTATGTAGTATTCTTGTTTTGTTATGTTATATTGTCATGTAGTATTCTTGTTTTGTTATATTATATTGTCATGTAGTATTCTTGTTTTGTTATGTTATATTGTTATGTAGTATTCTTGTTTTGTTATGTTATATTGTTATGTAGTATTCTTGTTTTGTTATATTGTTATGTAGTATTCTTGTTTTGTTATATTGTCATGTAGTATTCTTGTTTTGCTATGTTCTATTATGTAGTATTCTTGTTTTGTTCTATTGTTATGTAGTATTCTTGTTTTATGTTATATTGTTATGTAGTATTCTTGTTTTATGTTATATTGTTATGTAGTATTCTTGTTTTATGTTATATTGTTATGTAGTATTCTTGTTTTGTTATGTTATATTGTCATGTAGTATTCTTGTTTTGTTATGTTATATTGTTGTCGTATTCTTGTTTTGTTATGTTATATTGTTATGTAGTATTCTTGTTTTGTTGCATTATATTGTTATGTAGTATTCTTGTTTTGTTATGTTATATTGTTATGTAGTATTCTTGTTTTGTTATATTGTTATGTAGTATTCTTGTTTTATGTTATATTGTTATGTAGTATTCTTGTTTTGTTATGTTATATTGTTATGTAGTATTCTTGTTTTATGTTATATTGTTATGTAGTATTCTTGTTTTGTTATGTTATATTGTTATGTAGTATTCTTGTTTTGTTATGTTATATTGTTATGTAGTATTCTTGTTTTGTTATGTTATATTGTTATGTAGTATTCTTGTTTTGTTGTTATATTGTTATGTAGTATTCTTGTTTTGTTGTTATATTGTTATGTAGTATTCTTGTTTTGTTATGTTATATTGTTATGTAGTATTCTTGTTATGTTATGTTATATTGTTATGTAGTATTCTTGTTTTGTTATGTTATATTGTTATGTAGTATTCTTGTTTTGTTATGTTATATTGTTATGTAGTATTCTTGTTTTGTTATGTTATATTGTTATGTAGTATGCTTGTTTTGTTATGTTATATTGTTATGTAGTATTCTTGTTTTGTTATATTGTTGTGTCGTATTCTTGTTTTATGTTATATTGTTATGTAGTATTCTTGTTTTATGTTATATTGTTATGTAGTATTCTTGTTTTGTTATGTTATATTGTTATGTCGTATTCTTGTTTTGTTATGTTCTATTGTTATGTCGTATTCTTGTTTTGTAATGTTATATTGTTATGTCGTATTCTTGTTTTGTAATGTTATATTGTTATGTAGTATTCTTGTTTTGTTATGTTATATTGTCATGTAGTATTCTTGTTTTGTTATATTATATTGTCATGTAGTATTCTTGTTTTGTTATGTTATATTGTTATGTAGTATTCTTGTTTTGTTATATTGTTGTGTCGTATTCTTGTTTTATGTTATATTGTTATGTAGTATTCTTGTTTTATGTTATATTGTTATGTAGTATTCTTGTTTTGTAATGTTATATTGTCATGTAGTATTCTTGTTTTGTTATGTTATATTGTTGTCGTATTCTTGTTTTGTTATGTTATATTGTTATGTCGTATTCTTGTTTTGTAATGTTATATTGTTATGTAGTATTCTTGTTTTGTTATGTTATATTGTTATGTAGTATTCTTGTTTTGTTATGTTATATTGTCATGTAGTATTCTTGTTTTGTTATATTATATTGTCATGTAGTATTCTTGTTTTGTTATGTTATATTGTTATGTAGTATTCTTGTTTTGTTATGTTATATTGTTATGTAGTATTCTTGTTTTGTTATATTGTTATGTAGTATTCTTGTTTTGTTATATTGTCATGTAGTATTCTTGTTTTGCTATGTTCTATTATGTAGTATTCTTGTTTTGTTCTATTGTTATGTAGTATTCTTGTTTTATGTTATATTGTTATGTAGTATTCTTGTTTTATGTTATATTGTTATGTAGTATTCTTGTTTTATGTTATATTGTTATGTAGTATTCTTGTTTTGTTATGTTATATTGTCATGTAGTATTCTTGTTTTGTTATGTTATATTGTTGTCGTATTCTTGTTTTGTTATGTTATATTGTTATGTAGTATTCTTGTTTTGTTGCATTATATTGTTATGTAGTATTCTTGTTTTGTTATGTTATATTGTTATGTAGTATTCTTGTTTTGTTATATTGTTATGTAGTATTCTTGTTTTATGTTATATTGTTATGTAGTATTCTTGTTTTGTTATGTTATATTGTTATGTAGTATTCTTGTTTTATGTTATATTGTTATGTAGTATTCTTGTTTTGTTATGTTATATTGTTATGTAGTATTCTTGTTTTGTTATGTTATATTGTTATGTAGTATTCTTGTTTTGTTATGTTATATTGTTATGTAGTATTCTTGTTTTGTTGTTATATTGTTATGTAGTATTCTTGTTTTGTTGTTATATTGTTATGTAGTATTCTTGTTTTGTTATGTTATATTGTTATGTAGTATTCTTGTTATGTTATGTTATATTGTTATGTAGTATTCTTGTTTTGTTATGTTATATTGTTATGTAGTATTCTTGTTTTGTTATGTTATATTGTTATGTAGTATTCTTGTTTTGTTATGTTATATTGTTATGTAGTATGCTTGTTTTGTTATGTTATATTGTTATGTAGTATTCTTGTTTTGTTATATTGTTGTGTCGTATTCTTGTTTTATGTTATATTGTTATGTAGTATTCTTGTTTTATGTTATATTGTTATGTAGTATTCTTGTTTTGTTATGTTATATTGTTATGTCGTATTCTTGTTTTGTTATGTTCTATTGTTATGTCGTATTCTTGTTTTGTAATGTTATATTGTTATGTCGTATTCTTGTTTTGTAATGTTATATTGTTATGTAGTATTCTTGTTTTGTTATGTTATATTGTCATGTAGTATTCTTGTTTTGTTATATTATATTGTCATGTAGTATTCTTGTTTTGTTATGTTATATTGTTATGTAGTATTCTTGTTTTGTTATATTGTTGTGTCGTATTCTTGTTTTATGTTATATTGTTATGTAGTATTCTTGTTTTATGTTATATTGTTATGTAGTATTCTTGTTTTGTAATGTTATATTGTCATGTAGTATTCTTGTTTTGTTATGTTATATTGTTGTCGTATTCTTGTTTTGTTATGTTATATTGTTATGTCGTATTCTTGTTTTGTAATGTTATATTGTTATGTAGTATTCTTGTTTTGTTATGTTATATTGTTATGTAGTATTCTTGTTTTGTTATGTTATATTGTCATGTAGTATTCTTGTTTTGTTATATTATATTGTCATGTAGTATTCTTGTTTTGTTATGTTATATTGTTATGTAGTATTCTTGTTTTGTTATGTTATATTGTTATGTAGTATTCTTGTTTTGTTATATTGTTATGTAGTATTCTTGTTTTGTTATATTGTCATGTAGTATTCTTGTTTTGCTATGTTCTATTATGTAGTATTCTTGTTTTGTTCTATTGTTATGTAGTATTCTTGTTTTATGTTATATTGTTATGTAGTATTCTTGTTTTATGTTATATTGTTATGTAGTATTCTTGTTTTATGTTATATTGTTATGTAGTATTCTTGTTTTGTTATGTTATATTGTCATGTAGTATTCTTGTTTTGTTATGTTATATTGTTGTCGTATTCTTGTTTTGTTATGTTATATTGTTATGTAGTATTCTTGTTTTGTTGCATTATATTGTTATGTAGTATTCTTGTTTTGTTATGTTATATTGTTATGTAGTATTCTTGTTTTGTTATATTGTTATGTAGTATTCTTGTTTTATGTTATATTGTTATGTAGTATTCTTGTTTTGTTATGTTATATTGTTATGTAGTATTCTTGTTTTATGTTATATTGTTATGTAGTATTCTTGTTTTGTTATGTTATATTGTTATGTAGTATTCTTGTTTTGTTATGTTATATTGTTATGTAGTATTCTTGTTTTGTTATGTTATATTGTTATGTAGTATTCTTGTTTTGTTGTTATATTGTTATGTAGTATTCTTGTTTTGTTGTTATATTGTTATGTAGTATTCTTGTTTTGTTATGTTATATTGTTATGTAGTATTCTTGTTATGTTATGTTATATTGTTATGTAGTATTCTTGTTTTGTTATGTTATATTGTTATGTAGTATTCTTGTTTTGTTATGTTATATTGTTATGTAGTATTCTTGTTTTGTTATGTTATATTGTTATGTAGTATGCTTGTTTTGTTATGTTATATTGTTATGTAGTATTCTTGTTTTGTTATATTGTTGTGTCGTATTCTTGTTTTATGTTATATTGTTATGTAGTATTCTTGTTTTGTTATATTGTTGTGTCGTATTCTTGTTTTATGTTATATTGTTATGTAGTATTCTTGTTTTATGTTATATTGTTATGTAGTATTCTTGTTTTGTAATGTTATATTGTCATGTAGTATTCTTGTTTTGTTGTTATATTGTTGTCGTATTCTTGTTTTGTTATGTTATATTGTTATGTCGTATTCTTGTTTTGTAATGTTATATTGTTATGTAGTATTCTTGTTTTGTTATGTTATATTGTTATGTAGTATTCTTGTTTTGTTATGTTATATTGTCATGTAGTATTCTTGTTTTGTTATATTATATTGTCATGTAGTATTCTTGTTTTGTTATGTTATATTGTTATGTAGTATTCTTGTTTTGTTATGTTATATTGTTATGTAGTATTCTTGTTTTGTTATATTGTTATGTAGTATTCTTGTTTTGTTATATTGTCATGTAGTATTCTTGTTTTGCTATGTTCTATTATGTAGTATTCTTGTTTTGTTCTATTGTTATGTAGTATTCTTGTTTTATGTTATATTGTTATGTAGTATTCTTGTTTTATGTTATATTGTTATGTAGTATTCTTGTTTTATGTTATATTGTTATGTAGTATTCTTGTTTTGTTATGTTATATTGTCATGTAGTATTCTTGTTTTGTTATGTTATATTGTTGTCGTATTCTTGTTTTGTTATGTTATATTGTTATGTAGTATTCTTGTTTTGTTGCATTATATTGTTATGTAGTATTCTTGTTTTGTTATGTTATATTGTTATGTAGTATTCTTGTTTTGTTATATTGTTATGTAGTATTCTTGTTTTATGTTATATTGTTATGTAGTATTCTTGTTTTGTTATGTTATATTGTTATGTAGTATTCTTGTTTTATGTTATATTGTTATGTAGTATTCTTGTTTTGTTATGTTATATTGTTATGTAGTATTCTTGTTTTGTTATGTTATATTGTTATGTAGTATTCTTGTTTTGTTATGTTATATTGTTATGTAGTATTCTTGTTTTGTTGTTATATTGTTATGTAGTATTCTTGTTTTGTTGTTATATTGTTATGTAGTATTCTTGTTTTGTTATGTTATATTGTTATGTAGTATTCTTGTTATGTTATGTTATATTGTTATGTAGTATTCTTGTTTTGTTATGTTATATTGTTATGTAGTATTCTTGTTTTGTTATGTTATATTGTTATGTAGTATTCTTGTTTTGTTATGTTATATTGTTATGTAGTATGCTTGTTTTGTTATGTTATATTGTTATGTAGTATTCTTGTTTTGTTATATTGTTGTGTCGTATTCTTGTTTTATGTTATATTGTTATGTAGTATTCTTGTTTTATGTTATATTGTTATGTAGTATTCTTGTTTTGTTATGTTATATTGTTATGTCGTATTCTTGTTTTGTTATGTTCTATTGTTATGTCGTATTCTTGTTTTGTAATGTTATATTGTTATGTCGTATTCTTGTTTTGTAATGTTATATTGTTATGTAGTATTCTTGTTTTGTTATGTTATATTGTCATGTAGTATTCTTGTTTTGTTATATTATATTGTCATGTAGTATTCTTGTTTTGTTATGTTATATTGTTATGTAGTATTCTTGTTTTGTTATATTGTTGTGTCGTATTCTTGTTTTATGTTATATTGTTATGTAGTATTCTTGTTTTATGTTATATTGTTATGTAGTATTCTTGTTTTGTAATGTTATATTGTCATGTAGTATTCTTGTTTTGTTATGTTATATTGTTGTCGTATTCTTGTTTTGTTATGTTATATTGTTATGTCGTATTCTTGTTTTGTAATGTTATATTGTTATGTAGTATTCTTGTTTTGTTATGTTATATTGTTATGTAGTATTCTTGTTTTGTTATGTTATATTGTCATGTAGTATTCTTGTTTTGTTATATTATATTGTCATGTAGTATTCTTGTTTTGTTATGTTATATTGTTATGTAGTATTCTTGTTTTGTTATGTTATATTGTTATGTAGTATTCTTGTTTTGTTATATTGTTATGTAGTATTCTTGTTTTGTTATATTGTCATGTAGTATTCTTGTTTTGCTATGTTCTATTATGTAGTATTCTTGTTTTGTTCTATTGTTATGTAGTATTCTTGTTTTATGTTATATTGTTATGTAGTATTCTTGTTTTATGTTATATTGTTATGTAGTATTCTTGTTTTATGTTATATTGGTATGTAGTATTCTTGTTTTGTTATGTTATATTGTCATGTAGTATTCTTGTTTTGTTATATTGTTGTCGTATTCTTGTTTTGTTATGTTATATTGTTATGTAGTATTCTTGTTTTGTTATGTTATATTGGCATGTAGTATTCTTGTTTTGTTATGTTATATTGTTATGTAGTATTCTTGTTTTGTTCTGTTATATTGTTATGTAGTATTCTTGTTTTGTTGTTATGTAGTATTCTTGTTTTGTTATATTGTTATGTAGTATTCTGTTTTTATGAACCTGCATCATATTGTGAAGTTATATTACACTGCGTTACCTTGGAGACCAGGTCGATGTTGAACCTGCGTCCTTCCTTCACCAGCTGAGCGTAGCTGATCTTCTTCTTGGTCGGCTCTGATTGGCTCTGAGCAGCAGTGGGGGTTGGCTGGTCTGCCTCTGGCTCCTCCCCCTCTGTTTGGGAGGCCTGTGTGATTGGACAAAAAGTATTCACCCATCATCCAGAACTGTAATTATCTGTTGACATTTATTCTTGAGCAAGAAAAATACAGTAATGCAAGACAGACAGACAGACAGACAGACAGACAGACAGACAGACAGACAGACAGACAGACAGACAGACAGACAGACAGACAGACAGACAGACAGACAGACAGACAGACAGACAGACAGACAGACAGACAGACAGACAGACAGACAGACAGACAGACAGACAGACAGACAGACAGACAGACAGACAGACAGACAGACAGACAGACAGACAGACAGACAGACAGACAGACAGACAGACAGACAGACAGACAGACAGACAGACAGACAGACAGACAGACAGACAGACAGACAGACAGACAGACAGACAGACAGACAGACAGACAGACAGACAGACAGACAGACAGACAGACAGACAGACAGACAGACAGACAGACAGACAGACAGACAGACAGACAGACAGACAGACAGACAGACAGACAGACAGACAGACAGACAGACAGACAGACAGACAGACAGACAGACAGACAGACAGACAGACAGACAGACAGACAGACAGACAGACAGACAGACAGACAGACAGACAGACAGACAGACAGACAGACAGACAGACAGACAGACAGACAGACAGACAGACAGACAGACAGACAGACAGACAGACAGACAGACAGACAGACAGACAGACAGACAGACAGACAGACAGACAGACAGACAGACAGACAGACAGACAGACAGACAGACAGACAGACAGACAGACAGACAGACAGACAGACAGACAGACAGACAGACAGACAGACAGACAGACAGACAGACAGACAGACAGACAGACAGACAGACAGACAGACAGACAGACAGACAGACAGACAGACAGACAGACAGACAGACAGACAGACAGACAGACAGACAGACAGACAGACAGACAGACAGACAGACAGACAGACAGACAGACAGACAGACAGACAGACAGACAGACAGACAGACAGACAGACAGACAGACAGACAGACAGACAGACAGACAGACAGACAGACAGACAGACAGACAGACAGACAGACAGACAGACAGACAGACAGACAGACAGACAGACAGACAGACAGACAGACAGACAGACAGACAGACAGACAGACAGACAGACAGACAGACAGACAGACAGACAGACAGACAGACAGACAGACAGACAGACAGACAGACAGACAGACAGACAGACAGACAGACAGACAGACAGACAGACAGACAGACAGACAGACAGACAGACAGACAGACAGACAGACAGACAGACAGACAGACAGACAGACAGACAGACAGACAGACAGACAGACAGACAGACAGACAGACAGACAGACAGACAGACAGACAGACAGACAGACAGACAGACAGACAGACAGACAGACAGACAGACAGACAGACAGACAGACAGACAGACAGACAGACAGACAGACAGACAGACAGACAGACAGACAGACAGACAGACAGACAGACAGACAGACAGACAGACAGACAGACAGACAGACAGACAGACAGACAGACAGACAGACAGACAGACAGACAGACAGACAGACAGACAGACAGACAGACAGACAGACAGACAGACAGACAGACAGACAGACAGACAGACAGACAGACAGACAGACAGACAGACAGACAGACAGACAGACAGACAGACAGACAGACAGACAGACAGACAGACAGACAGACAGACAGACAGACAGACAGACAGACAGACAGACAGACAGACAGACAGACAGACAGACAGACAGACAGACAGACAGACAGACAGACAGACAGACAGACAGACAGACAGACAGACAGACAGACAGACAGACAGACAGACAGACAGACAGACAGACAGACAGACAGACAGACAGACAGACAGACAGACAGACAGACAGACAGACAGACAGACAGACAGACAGACAGACAGACAGACAGACAGACAGACAGACAGACAGACAGACAGACAGACAGACAGACAGACAGACAGACAGACAGACAGACAGACAGACAGACAGACAGACAGACAGACAGACAGACAGACAGACAGACAGACAGACAGACAGACAGACAGACAGACAGACAGACAGACAGACAGACAGACAGACAGACAGACAGACAGACAGACAGACAGACAGACAGACAGACAGACAGACAGACAGACAGACAGACAGACAGACAGACAGACAGACAGACAGACAGACAGACAGACAGACAGACAGACAGACAGACAGACAGACAGACAGACAGACAGACAGACAGACAGACAGACAGACAGACAGACAGACAGACAGACAGACAGACAGACAGACAGACAGACAGACAGACAGACAGACAGACAGACAGACAGACAGACAGACAGACAGACAGACAGACAGACAGACAGACAGACAGACAGACAGACAGACAGACAGACAGACAGACAGACAGACAGACAGACAGACAGACAGACAGACAGACAGACAGACAGACAGACAGACAGACAGACAGACAGACAGACAGACAGACAGACAGACAGACAGACAGACAGACAGACAGACAGACAGACAGACAGACAGACAGACAGACAGACAGACAGACAGACAGACAGACAGACAGACAGACAGACAGACAGACAGACAGACAGACAGACAGACAGACAGACAGACAGACAGACAGACAGACAGACAGACAGACAGACAGACAGACAGACAGACAGACAGACAGACAGACAGACAGACAGACAGACAGACAGACAGACAGACAGACAGACAGACAGACAGACAGACAGACAGACAGACAGACAGACAGACAGACAGACAGACAGACAGACAGACAGACAGACAGACAGACAGACAGACAGACAGACAGACAGACAGACAGACAGACAGACAGACAGACAGACAGACAGACAGACAGACAGACAGACAGACAGACAGACAGACAGACAGACAGACAGACAGACAGACAGACAGACAGACAGACAGACAGACAGACAGACAGACAGACAGACAGACAGACAGACAGACAGACAGACAGACAGACAGACAGACAGACAGACAGACAGACAGACAGACAGACAGACAGACAGACAGACAGACAGACAGACAGACAGACAGACAGACAGACAGACAGACAGACAGACAGACAGACAGACAGACAGACAGACAGACAGACAGACAGACAGACAGACAGACAGACAGACAGACAGACAGACAGACAGACAGACAGACAGACAGACAGACAGACAGACAGACAGACAGACAGACAGACAGACAGACAGACAGACAGACAGACAGACAGACAGACAGACAGACAGACAGACAGACAGACAGACAGACAGACAGACAGACAGACAGACAGACAGACAGACAGACAGACAGACAGACAGACAGACAGACAGACAGACAGACAGACAGACAGACAGACAGACAGACAGACAGACAGACAGACAGACAGACAGACAGACAGACAGACAGACAGACAGACAGACAGACAGACAGACAGACAGACAGACAGACAGACAGACAGACAGACAGACAGACAGACAGACAGACAGACAGACAGACAGACAGACAGACAGACAGACAGACAGACAGACAGACAGACAGACAGACAGACAGACAGACAGACAGACAGACAGACAGACAGACAGACAGACAGACAGACAGACAGACAGACAGACAGACAGACAGACAGACAGACAGAGTAGATGTTTTCATGTAAACCTGAGATAAGATCAAAGGTCTCATCGTTGGACCTTTTCTACCTTCCTCACCTGTTCTTCTTCTTCTGGTTTCTGGTTTGTTTCTTCGTACTTTGAATCTACAACAAAAGAAAAACACATTTGTGTTTTTTTCTGCAGAATTCAGATTAAAGTCTGAATTATATTTATTATATTGAAGTGTTTCTGACTGAAACCTGCAGATTCTGTCTCTGACGTTTCTTTGACAGCATCTCCAGCAGATTCATCTTCTGTGGTGTTTGGAGCATCAGGACTCTGAGCTTCCTCCTCTTCGTCTTCCTCACTGAGAGCAACATTAATAACTCAATGAAGAACTTATTGATATCTGTGTCTCAGGACACACGTTCACACATCAAACCACAATAAACTACAATTCGGCCTCAAGTTGTAGTTTACATCTATATCTGTCCGATCTGATTTGTGTGAAATTGTCATAATTAGCATATTCATTCTTAAGTTATGGGGTCAGAGTTGAGGAGGACGAGGACTACCTGGTGAAGCAGAACACCTGCAGGTTTCTGACAGAGGCGGAGTCAGTGTTTGACAGGTAGATCAGCTCCTCCCCTTCCTCCAACAGACTGGACCAATCATGAAGCTCTTCTGGCTGAGGCTCCTCCTACAGCACACACACACACACACACACACACACACACACACACACACACACACACACACACACACACACACACACACACACACACACACACACACACACACACACACACACACACACACACACACACACACACACACACACACACGTAATCATTCTATACTTTCTCTACCTTCTATACTTTTATACCACACCTGTAGTGGGCCCAGTAGGCCTATGCTTACTGGGCCCACTACAGGTGTGGTCCACTACTTTAACAGGTTCAGTAGCAGCCAATCAGAGAGCAGCAAGGTCCTCACATGGTGCTGTTGTATCCAGGTGAGTAGAGAGTTGAAGGTGAAGCTCGCCCAGTTAGCTGCATAATAACTCCTCCTGAACACACACACAGTTTACAGTCAGCTCACAATATTTGGATTTTGTCATGTTAATAGTTACAAAACTGAAATATATTTAAAATCATGAGAACTTACCTGTCGAGGTGAAGAACTCTCTGACCGACTCTGGAGAAAGCTGCTGCTACCACCGACTCAGCAAGACCTCAACACACGATCAATAATCTAGAATAAATTACTGCAATAATTTATTGCAGTCTAGAATAAATTACTACATGTACCTCTGAGCTGTAGTACAGTATAAAGTACATGTACCTCTGAGATGTAGTACAGTATAAAGTACATGTACCTCTGAGGTGTAGTACAGTATAAAGTACATGTACCTCTGAGGTGTAGTACAGTATAAAGTACATGTACCTCTGAGATGTAGTACAGTATAAAGTACATGTACCTCTGAGGTGTAGTACAGTATAAAGTACATGTACCTCTGAGATGTAGTACAGTATAAAGTACATGTACCTCTGAGGTGTAGTACAGTATAAAGTACAACATGTACCTCTGAGATGTAGTACAGTATAAAGTACATGTACCTCTGAGGTGTAGTACAGTAGAAAGTACAACATGTACCTCTGAGGTGTAGTACAGTATAAAGTACAACATGTACCTCTGAGATGTAGTACAGTATAAAATACATGTACCTCTGAGAAGTAGTACAGTATAAAGTACATGTACCTCCGAGATGTAGTACAGTATAAAGAACTACATGTACCTCTGAGATGTAGTACAGTATAAAGTACTACATGTACCTCTGAGATGTAGTACAGTATAAAGTACATGTACCTCCGAGATGTACTACAGTATAAAGTACTATATGTACCTCTGAGATGTAGTACAGTATAAAGTACAACATGTACCTCTGAGATGTCATACAGTATAAAGTACTACATGTACCTCTGAGATGTCATACAGTATAAAGTACTACATGTACCTCCGAGATGTAGTACAGTATAAAGTACTATATGTACCTCCGAGATGTAGTACAGTATAAAGTACTACATGTACCTCCGAGATGTAGTACAGTATAAAGTACTATATGTACCTCTGAGATGTAGTACAGTATAAAGTACAACATGTACCTCTGAGATGTCATACAGTATAAAGTACATGTACCTCTGAGATGTCATACAGTATAAAGTACATGTACCTCTGAGATGTAGTACAGTATAAATTACTACATGTACCTCTGAGATGTAGTACAGTATAAATTACTATATGTACCTCTGAGATGTAGTACAGTATAAATTACTATATGTACCTCTGAGATGTAGTACAGTATAAAGTACATGTACCTCTGAGATGTCATACAGTATAAAGTACTACATGTACCTGAGATGTCATACAGTATAAAGTACTACATGTACCTCTGAGATGTAGTACAGTATAAAGTACTATAAGTACCTCTGAGCTGTAGTACAGTATAAAGTACTACATGTACCTCTGAGGTGTAGTACAGTATAAAGTACTATATGTACCTCTGAGCTGTAGTACAGTATAAAGTACTATATGTACCTCTGAGCTGTAGTACAGTATAAAGTACTATATGTACCTCTGAGCTGTAGTACAGTATAAAGTACTATATGTACCTCTGAGCTGTAGTAACAGTACTCTTGGGTTAGCTGTCACTTCATTATTCAGTGTATTCAGGATGCTAACTGTTAGCATCATACTTAACATTACACAGCAGCTCTCATTAGCCTGTTAGCCAACAGCACCGCGGGCTAACATTAGCATCAGGCTAAAGAGCAGCATAATGACACAACGTAAAACATCACACTAACGAAGCTAACGTTAGCTCCGCTGCTAACGTCAACAAACAGCAGGTTTGATGTTGTTATTCAGCTAACACAGCAGACTGGGCGTTAGCTGCTAGCCGCTTTCATTAACAATGAATTGGACGTTAACCACTAGCTAAAGAGTTACCCGCTTTTCTGACCAATTTAAACCAGATTTCCGGGATGTTTTGGAACTGAACAGTCACGAGACGG
>JAFEUB010001561.1:297500-320000 GCA_024529925.1 Ophthalmolycus amberensis | reverse complement strand
AAACACACTTTTATGATATATTTAATTTGTTTCAGCAGCAAAAACACCGAAAGATCTGTAAAATAATAACTTAATAACTAAAGAAACAGTCTTTACATAATAATACATTTATATAAAATAACATAAACCTTTAAAGGGAAATAAAGGATCATAGTATCATGTGTACAGAAATGATATAAATAACATATAGTAATAGCTGAATAATAAAATAAATGATGACAGTTGTATTGTTTCCACTATATATATACTATAAGTTAAGGTATACTGTGTACATTAGTGTATATATAGTGTACTATATAGTTATACCATCATTAATTCATCATTTAAAAAAGAGCTCATCGATGGAATTATTTCCACCACTGATTTCTCTGCTGATTATTTTCTCAATAAATCTAAAAATGTTTTCATTCATTTTCCTGCTCCGAGATGGCGGGGTCCTCATACACTGTACCAGTTTACTGCACCTGTCTACTGTAACTAGTACACTGTACCTGTTTACTGCACCTGTGTACTGTAACTAGTACACTGTACCAGTTTACTGCACCGGTATAATGTAACTAGTACACTGTACCTGTTTACTGCACCGGTCGACTGTAACGCGTACACTGTACCAGTTTACTGCACCGGTATAATGTAACTAGTACACTGGACCAGTTTACTGCACCGGTATAATGTAACTAGTACACTGTACCTGTTTACTGCACCGGTCAACTGTAACGCGTACACTGTACCAGTTTACTGCACCGGTATAATGTAACTAGTACACTGTACCTGTCTACTGCACCGGTCTACTGTAACTAGTACACTGTACCTGTTTACTGCACCGGTCAACTGTAACGCGTACACTGGACCAGTTTACTGCACCGGTATAATGTAACTAGTACACTGTACCTGTCTACTGCACCGGTCTACTGTAACTAGTACACTGTACCAGTTTACTGCACCGGTCTAATGTAACTAGTACACTGTACCTGTCTACTGCACCGGTCTACTGTAACGCGTACACTGTACCAGTTTACTGCACCGGTCTAATGTAACTAGTACACTGTACCTGTCTACTGCACCAGTCTAATGTAACTAGTACACTGTACCTGT
This sequence comes from Ophthalmolycus amberensis, assembly GCA_024529925.1. Taxonomy (NCBI): domain Eukaryota; kingdom Metazoa; phylum Chordata; class Actinopteri; order Perciformes; family Zoarcidae; genus Ophthalmolycus; species Ophthalmolycus amberensis. Next base: position 318,905 of record JAFEUB010001561.1, on the reverse strand, counting down.
CTACTGCACCGGTCTACTGTAACTAGTACACTGTACCAGTTTACTGCACCGGTCTAATGTAACTAGTACACTGTACCTGTCTACTGCACCGGTCTACTGTAACTAGTACACTGTACCAGTTTACTGCACCGGTCTAATGTAACTAGTACACTGTACCTGTCTACTGCACCAGTCTAATGTAACTAGTACACTGTACCAGTTTACTGCACCGGTATAATGTAACTAGTACACTGTACCTGTTTACTGCACCGGTCTACTGTAACTAGTACACTGTACCAGTTTACTGCACCGGTATAATGTAACTAGTACACTGTACCTGTCTACTGCACCGGTCTACTGTAACTAGTACACTGTACCAGTTTACTGCACCGGTATAATGTAACTAGTACACTGTACCTGTCTACTGCACCGGTCTACTGTAACTAGTACACTGTACCAGTTTACTGCACCGGTCTACTGTAACTAGTACACTGTACCAGTTTACTGCACCGGTCTAATGTAACTAGTACACTGTTTACTGCAGTCTCTTTATTTCTGCCCCTCCCCCCCCTTGACCAGAAGCGGAAGAGCGCCTTTTCTCTACGGCAACCCTGAAGGGACATCATATATCATATCTCCAATACAAAACGATAAACATGAGACAGTTACAATAAGAATGAATTAAGAATACTTACCTGTTTTTTTTTGTTTTTTTGTTGTTTTTTAATTATTATTATTTTTTATTTTTTTTCCCATCTCAAAAGGCTCAAGGACATACAGACACACACACACACACACACACACACACATACACAACTGACTATAGGATGTTTGCTGGCTTTTATCCCACTGTTCTTGTCATCCTCTTGTTGTTGTGTCTATGTATTGTCTCTTGTCTTTCAATAAAAAAAATGCGTTAACGCGCGATAAAATAAATGTCGGCGTTAATTAATTAATGCGTTAACGCGATAATAACGCGTTAACTTGCCCAGCACTAATTTATATATATATATATACATTTTATATTTATTCATTATTGATTCATTATTGTTTTTCAGCTCTCGACCAGGCCGTCCTCCGAAGAGGACGCTGGGCGTGGCCACGGTGACGGACGGCTCCAGGCTCCTCCCACATTGTCTGATAAGCCCTGCCCTGCTGTCACAGACAGGTGAGAGGAACAATTCTACCGAGTAATTTGAGCTTTAATTAGCTCATTAATTAGCAGACAGAGAGATGATTGACATATTCGAGTCTCACCTCAAGCACTGTGTGTGTGTGTGTGTGTGTGTGTGTCAAGACTTATCTAATGTTGAAAAAAAACGTCCAAGAAAAGAAGCAGGTAGAAAACAGAGTACCTGAACATGTAGAGAACAGAGTACCTGAGCAGGTAGAGAACAGAGTACATGAACAGGTAGAGAACAGAGTACCTGAACATGTAGATGAACAGAGTACCTGAACAGGTAGAGAACAGAGTACCTGAACAGGTAGTGAACAGAGTACCTGAGCAGGTAGAGAACAGAGTACCTGAACAGGTAGAGTACAGAGTACCTGAACAGGTAGTGAACAGAGTACCTGAACATGTAGAGAACAGAGTACATGAACAGGTAGAGTAACAGAGTACCTGAACAGGTAGAGAACAGAGTACCTGAAGCAGGTAGAGAACAGAGTACATGAACAGGTAGAGAACAGAGTACCTGAACAGGTAGATGAACAGAGTACCTGAAGCAGGTAGAGAACAGAGTACATGAAGCAGGTAGAGAACAGAGTACCTGAACAGGTAGAGAACAGAGTACCTGAAGCAGGTAGAGAACAGAGTACCTGAACAGGTAGAGAACAGAGTACCTGAAGCAGGTAGTAGAACAGAGTACCTGAAGCAGGTAGAGTACAGAGTACCTGAACAGGTAGTGAACAGAGTACCTGAACATGTAGAGAACAGAGTACCTGAACAGGTAGAGAACAGAGTACCTGAACAGGTAGTGAACAGAGTACCTGAACAGGTAGAGAACAGAGAACCTGAACAGGTAGAGAACAGAGTACCTGAGCAGGTAGAGAACAGAGTACCTGAACAGGTAGTGAACAGAGTACCTGAGCAGGTAGAGAACAGAGTACCTGAACAGGTAGAGAACAGAGGTATTGTTTCAATGTATGTTTTAAATCTCCTTTACTTTTGCCTTTATGCTTTTAATGGTTTCATGTGAAGCACTTTGAATTACCTTGTTGTTGAAATGTGCTATACAAATAAACTTGCCTTGCCTTACCTGAACAGGTAGTGAACAGAGTACCTGAGCAGGTAGAGAACAGAGTACCTGAACAGGTAGTGAACAGAGTACCTGAGCAGGTAGAGAACAGAGTACCTGAACAGGTAGAGTACAGAGTACCTGAACAGGTAGTGAACAGAGTACCTGAACATGTAGAGAACAGAGTACCTGAACATGTAGAGAACAGAGTACCTGAACAGGTAGAGAACAGAGTACCTGAACAGGTAGAGAACAGAGTACCTGAGCAGGTAGAGAACAGAGTACATGAACAGGTAGAGAACAGAGTACCTGAACAGGTAGAGAACAGAGTACCTGAGCAGGTAGAGAACAAAGTACATGAACAGGTAGAGAACAGAGTACCTGAGCAGGTAGAGAACAGAGTACCTGAACATGTAGTGAACAGGTAGAGAACAGAGTACCTGAACATGTAGTGAACAGAGTACCTGAACAGGTAGTGAACAGAGTACCTGAACATGTAGTGAACAGAGTACCTGAACAGGTAGAGAACAGAGTACCTGAACAGGTAGAGAACAGAGTACCTGAACAGGTAGAGAACAGAGTACCTGAACATGTAGTGAACAGAGTACCTGAGCAGGTAGAGAACAGAGTACCTGAACAGGTAGAGTACAGAGTACCTGAACAGGTAGTGAACAGAGTACCTGAACATGTAGAGAACAGAGTACCTGAACATGTAGAGAACAGAGTACCTGAACAGGTAGAGAACAGAGTACCTGAACAGGTAGAGAACAGAGTACCTGAACAGGTAGAGAACAGAGTACATGAACAGGTAGAGAACAGAGTACCTGAACAGGTAGAGAACAGAGTACCTGAGCAGGTAGAGAACAAAGTACATGAACAGGTAGAGAACAGAGTACCTGAGCAGGTAGAGAACAGAGTACCTGAACAGGTAGAGTACAGAGTACCTGAACAGGTAGTGAACAGAGTACCTGAACAGGTAGAGAACAGAGTACCTGAGCAGGTAGAGAACAAAGTACATGAACAGGTAGAGAACAGAGTACCTGAACATGTAGAGAACAGAGTACCTGAACAGGTAGAGAACAGAGTACCTGAGCAGGTAGAGAACAGAGTACCTGAACAGGTAGTGAACAGAGTACCTGAACAGGTAGAGAACAGAGAACCTGAACAGGTAGAGAACAGAGTACCTGAGCAGGTAGAGAAGAGAGTACCTGAACAGGTAGTGAACAGAGTACCTGAGCAGGTAGAGAACAGAGTACCTGAACAGGTAGAGAACAGAGGTATTGTTTCAATGTATGTTTTAAATCTCCTTTACTTTTGCCTTTATGCTTTTAATGGTTTCATGTGAAGCACTTTGAATTACCTTGTTGTTGAAATGTGCTATACAAATAAACTTGCCTTGCCTTGCCTTACCTGAACAGGTAGTGAACAGAGTACCTGAGCAGGTAGAGAACAGAGTACCTGAACAGGTAGTGAACAGAGTACCTGAGCAGGTAGAGAACAGAGTACCTGAACAGGTAGAGTACAGAGTACCTGAACAGGTAGTGAACAGAGTACCTGAACATGTAGAGAACAGAGTACCTGAACATGTAGAGAACAGAGTACATGAACAGGTAGAGAACAGAGTACCTGAACAGGTAGAGAACAGAGTACATGAACAGGTAGAGAACAGAGTACATGAACAGGTAGAGAACAGAGTACATGAACAGGTAGAGAACAGAGTACCTGAACAGGTAGAGAACAGAGTACATGAACAGGTAGAGAACAGAGTACCTGAGCAGGTAGAGAACAGAGTACCTGAACAGGTAGAGTACAGAGTACCTGAACAGGTAGTGAACAGAGTACCTGAACATGTAGAGAACAGAGTACCTGAACAGGTAGAGAACAGAGTACCTGAACAGGTAGTGAACAGAGTACCTGAGCAGGTAGAGAACAGAGTACCTGAACAGGTAGAGAACAGAGTACCTGAGCAGGTAGAGAACAAAGTACATGAACAGGTAGAGAACAGAGTACCTGAGCAGGTAGAGAACAGAGTACCTGAACAGGTAGAGTACAGAGTACCTGAACAGGTAGTGAACAGAGTACCTGAACATGTAGAGAACAGAGTACCTGAACATGTAGAGAACAGAGTACCTGAACAGGTAGAGAACAGAGTACCTGAACAGGTAGAGAACAGAGTACCTGAGCAGGTAGAGAACAGAGTACATGAACAGGTAGAGAACAGAGTACCTGAACAGGTAGAGAACAGAGTACCTGAGCAGGTAGAGAACAAAGTACATGAACAGGTAGAGAACAGAGTACCTGAGCAGGTAGAGAACAGAGTACCTGAACAGGTAGAGTACAGAGTACCTGAACAGGTAGTGAACAGAGTACCTGAACATGTAGAGAACAGAGTACCTGAACAGGTAGAGAACAGAGTACCTGAACAGGTAGTGAACAGAGTACCTGAGCAGGTAGAGAACAGAGTACCTGAACAGGTAGAGTACAGAGTACCTGAACAGGTAGTGAACAGAGTACCTGAACATGTAGAGAACAGAGTACCTGAACAGGTAGAGAACAGAGTACCTGAACAGGTAGTGAACAGAGTACCTGAGCAGGTAGAGAACAGAGTACCTGAACAGGTAGAGAACAGAGTACCTGAGCAGGTAGAGAACAAAGTACATGAACAGGTAGAGAACAGAGTACCTGAGCAGGTAGAGAACAGAGTACCTGAACAGGTAGAGTACAGAGTACCTGAACAGGTAGTGAACAGAGTACCTGAACATGTAGAGAACAGAGTACCTGAACATGTAGAGAACAGAGTACCTGAACAGGTAGAGAACAGAGTACCTGAACAGGTAGAGAACAGAGTACCTGAGCAGGTAGAGAACAGAGTACATGAACAGGTAGAGAACAGAGTACCTGAACAGGTAGAGAACAGAGTACCTGAGCAGGTAGAGAACAAAGTACATGAACAGGTAGAGAACAGAGTACCTGAGCAGGTAGAGAACAGAGTACCTGAACAGGTAGAGTACAGAGTACCTGAACAGGTAGTGAACAGAGTACCTGAACATGTAGAGAACAGAGTACCTGAACAGGTAGAGAACAGAGTACCTGAACAGGTAGTGAACAGAGTACCTGAGCAGGTAGTGAACAGAGTACCTGAACAGGTAGAGAACAGAGTACCTGAACAGGTAGAGAACAGAGTACCTGAACAGGTAGAGAACAGAGTACATTAGCAGGTAGAGAACAGAGTACCTGAACAGGTAGTGAACAGAGTACCTGAACAGGTAGAGAACAGAGTACCTGAACAGGTAGAGAACAGAGTACCTGAACAGGTAGAGAACAGAGTACATGAGCAGGTAGAGAACAGAGTATCTGAGCAGGTAGAGAACAGAGTACATTAGCAGGTATAGAACAGAGTACCTGAACAGGTAGTGAACAGAGTACCTGAGCAGGTAGAGAACAGAGTACCTGAACAGGTAGTGAACAGAGTACCTGAGCAGGTAGAGAACAGAGTACCTGAACATGTAGTGAACAGAGTACCTGAGCAGGTAGAGAACAGAGTACCTGAACAGGTAGAGAACAGAGTACCTGAACATGTAGTGAACAGAGTACCAGAACAGGTAGAGAACAGAGTACCTGAACATGTAGTGAACAGAGTACCTGAACAGGTAGTGAACAGAGTACCTGAACATGTAGTGAACAGAGTACCTGAACAGGTAGAGAACATAGTACCTGAACAGGTAGAGAACAGAGTACCTGAACATGTAGTGAACAGAGTACCTGAGCAGGTAGAGAACAGAGTACCTGAACAGGTAGAGAACAGAGTACCTGAACATGTAGAGAACAGAGTACCTGAACAGGTAGAGAACAGAGTACCTGAACACGTAGAGAACAGAGTACCTGAACAGGTAGTGAACAGAGTACCTGAGCAGGTAGAGAACAGAGTACCTGAGCAGGTAGAGAACAGAGTACATTAGCAGGTAGAGAACAGAGTACCTGAACAGGTAGAGAACAGAGTACCTGAACATGTATTGAACAGAGTACCTGAACATGTAGTGAACAGGTAGAGAACAGAGTACCTGAACAGGTAGAGAACAGAGTACCTGAACATGTAGTGAACAGAGTACCTGAGCAAGTAGAGAACAGAGTCCCTGAACATGTAGAGAACAGAGTACCTGAACAGGTAGAGAACAGAGTACCTGAACATGTAGTGAACAGAGTACCTGAGCAGGTAGAGAACAGAGTACCTGAACAGGTAGAGTACAGAGTACCTGAACATGTAATGAACAGAGTACCTGAGCAGGTAGAGAACAGAGTACCTGAACAGGTAGAGAACAGAGTACCTGAACATGTAGAGAACAGAGTACCTGAACAGGTAGAGAACAGAGTACCTGAACATGTAGTGAACAGAGTACCTGAGCAGGTAGAGAACAGAGTACCTGAACAGGTAGCGAACAGAGTACCTGAACAGGTAGAGTACAGAGTACCTGAACAGGTAGAGAACAGAGTACCTGAACAGGTAGAGAACAGAGTACATGAGCAGGTAGAGAACAGAGTACCTGAGCAGGTAGAGAACAGAGTACATTAGCAGGTAGAGAACAGAGTACCTGAACAGGTAGAGAACAGAGTACCTGAACATGTATTGAACAGAGTACCTGAACATGTAGTGAACAGGTAGAGAACAGAGTACCTGAACAGGTAGAGAACAGAGTACCTGAACATGTAGTGAACAGAGTACCTGAGCAAGTAGAGAACAGAGTCCCTGAACATGTAGAGAACAGAGTACCTGAACAGGTAGAGAACAGAGTACCTGAACATGTAGTGAACAGAGTACCTGAGCAGGTAGAGAACAGAGTACCTGAACAGGTAGAGTACAGAGTACCTGAACAGGTAGTGAACAGAGTACCTGAACAGGTAGAGTACAGAGTACCTGAACATGTAGAGAACATAGTACCTGAACAGGTAGATAACAGAGTACCTGAACAGGTAGAGTACAGAGTACCTGAACAGGTTGAGTACAGAGTACCTGAACATGTAGCGAACAGAGTACCTGAACATGTATTGAACAGAGTACCTGAACATGTAGTGAACAGGTAGAGAACAGAGTACCTGAACAGGTAGAGAACAGAGTACCTGAACATGTAGTGAACAGAGTACCTGAACAGGTAGAGAACAGAGTACCTGAGCAGGTAGAGAACAGAGTACCTGAACAGGTAGAGTACAGAGTACCTGAACAGGTAGTGAACAGAGTACCTGAACAGGTAGAGTACAGAGTACCTGAACATGTAGAGAACAGAGTACCTGAACAGGTAGATAACAGAGTACCTGAACAGGTAGAGAACAGAGTACCTGAACAGGTTGAGTACAGAGTACCTGAACATGTAGCGAACAGAGTACCTGAACATGTATTGAACAGAGTACCTGAACATGTAGTGAACAGGTAGAGAACAGAGTACCTGAACAGGTAGAGAACAGAGTACCTGAACATGTAGTGAACAGAGTACCTGAGCAAGTAGAGAACAGAGTCCCTGAACATGTAGAGAACAGAGTACCTGAACAGGTAGAGAACAGAGTACCTGAACATGTAGTGAACAGAGTACCTGAGCAGGTAGAGAACAGAGTACCTGAACAGGTAGAGTACAGAGTACCTGAACATGTAATGAACAGAGTACCTGAGCAGGTAGAGAACAGAGTACATTAGCAGGTAGAGAACAGAGTACCTGAACAGGTAGAGAACAGAGTACCTGAACATGTATTGAACAGAGTACCTGAACATGTAGTGAACAGAGTACCTGAACAGGTAGAGAACAGAGTACCTGAACATGTAGTGAACAGAGTACCTGAGCAGGTAGAGAACAGAGTACCTGAACAGGTAGAGTACAGAGTACCTGAACATGTAATGAACAGAGTACCTGAGCAGGTAGAGAACAGAGTACATTAGCAGGTAGAGAACAGAGTACCTGAACAGGTAGAGAACAGAGTACCTGAACATGTATTGAACAGAGTACCTGAACATGTAGTGAACAGGTAGAGAACAGAGTACCTGAACAGGTAGAGAACAGAGTACCTGAACATGTAGTGAACAGAGTACCTGAGCAAGTAGAGAACAGAGTCCCTGAACATGTAGAGAACAGAGTACCTGAACAGGTAGAGAACAGAGTACCTGAACATGTAGAGAACAGAGTACCTGAACAGGTAGAGAACAGAGTACCTGAACATGTAGTGAACAGAGTACCTGAGCAGGTAGAGAACAGAGTACCTGAACAGGTAGAGTACAGAGTACCTGAACATGTAATGAACAGAGTACCTGAGCAGGTAGAGAACAGAGTACCTGAACAGGTAGAGAACAGAGTACCTGAACATGTAGAGAACAGAGTACCTGAACAGGTAGAGAACAGAGTACCTGAACATGTAGTGAACAGAGTACCTGAGCAGGTAGAGAACAGAGTACCTGAACAGGTAGCGAACAGAGTACCTGAACAGGTAGAGTACAGAGTACCTGAACAGGTAGAGAACAGAGTACCTGAACAGGTAGAGAACAGAGTACATGAGCAGGTAGAGAACAGAGTACCTGAGCAGGTAGAGAACAGAGTACATTAGCAGGTAGAGAACAGAGTACCTGAACAGGTAGAGAACAGAGTACCTGAACATGTATTGAACAGAGTACCTGAACATGTAGTGAACAGGTAGAGAACAGAGTACCTGAACAGGTAGAGAACAGAGTACCTGAACATGTAGTGAACAGAGTACCTGAGCAAGTAGAGAACAGAGTCCCTGAACATGTAGAGAACAGAGTACCTGAACAGGTAGAGAACAGAGTACCTGAACATGTAGTGAACAGAGTACCTGAGCAGGTAGAGAACAGAGTACCTGAACAGGTAGAGTACAGAGTACCTGAACAGGTAGTGAACAGAGTACCTGAACAGGTAGAGTACAGAGTACCTGAACATGTAGAGAACAGAGTACCTGAACAGGTAGAGAACAGAGTACCTGAACAGGTAGAGAACAGAGTACCTGAACAGGTTGAGTACAGAGTACCTGAACATGTAGCGAACAGAGTACCTGAACAGGTAGAGAACAGAGTACCTGAACAGGTAGAGAACAGAGTACATTAGCAGGTAGAGAACACAGTACCTGAACAGGTAGAGAACAGAGTACATGAGCAGGTAGAGAACAGAGTACCTGAGCAGGTAGAGAACAGAGTACCTGAACAGGTAGAGAACAGAGTACCTGAACAGGTAGAGAACAGAGTACCTGAACAGGTAGTGAACAGAGTACCTGAGCAGGTAGAGAACAGAGTACCTGAACATGTAGTGAACAGAGTACCTGAACAGGTAGTGAACAGAGTACCTGAACATGTAGTGAACAGAGTACCTGAACAGGTAGAGAACAGAGTACCTGAACATGTAATGAACAGAGTACCTGAGCAGGTAGAGAACAGAGTACCTGAACAGGTAGAGAACAGAGTACCTGAACATGTAGAGAACAGAGTACCTGAACAGGTAGAGAACAGAGTACCTGAACATGTAGTGAACAGAGTACCTGAGCAGGTAGAGAACAGAGTACCTGAACAGGTAGTGAACAGAGTACCTGAACAGGTAGAGTACAGAGTACCTGAACAGGTAGAGAACAGAGTACCTGAACAGGTAGAGAACAGAGTACCTGAACAGGTAGAGAACAGAGTACATGAGCAGGTAGAGAACAGAGTACCTGAGCAGGTAGAGAACAGAGTACATTAGCAGGTAGAGAACAGAGTACCTGAACAGGTAGAGAACAGAGTACCTGAACAGGTAGAGAACAGAGTACCTGAACAGGTAGAGAACAGAGTACCTGAACATGTATTGAACAGAGTACCTGAACATGTAGTGAACAGGTAGAGAACAGAGTACCTGAACAGGTAGAGAACAGAGTACCTGAACATGTAGTGAACAGAGTACCTGAGCAAGTAGAGAACAGAGTCCCTGAACATGTAGAGAACAGAGTACCTGAACAGGTAGAGAACAGAGTACCTGAACATGTAGTGAACAGAGTACCTGAGCAGGTAGAGAACAGAGTACCTGAACAGGTAGAGTACAGAGTACCTGAACAGGTAGTGAACAGAGTACCTGAACAGGTAGAGTACAGAGTACCTGAACATGTAGAGAACAGAGTACCTGAACAGGTAGAGAACAGAGTACCTGAACAGGTAGAGAACAGAGTACCTGAACAGGTTGAGTACAGAGTACCTGAACATGTAGCGAACAGAGTACCTGAACAGGTAGAGAACAGAGTACCTGAACAGGTAGAGAACAGAGTACCTGAACATGTGGAGAACAGAGTACCTGAGCAGGTAGAGAACAGAGTACCTGAACAGGTAGAGAACAGAGTACATGAGCAGGTAGAGAACAGAGTACCTGAGCAGGTATAGAACAGAGTACATTCGCAGGTAGAGAACAGAGTACCTGAACAGGTAGAGAACAGAGTACCTGAGCAGGTAGAGAACAGAGTACCTGAACAGGTAGAGAACAGAGTACCTAAGCAGGTAGAGAACAGAGTACCTGTGTGTGTGTACTTTGTTGTACTTCTACCTGCTAAAAGGTAAATTGAATAGGTCATGTGGAACCTGCAGCTGCTTCTATGTTTATTGTGGGATGGTCTGGAGGAACCGGTCCCCTGTGAACCTGCTGGTCCTCCGATGAAGACTGAAGCCTTTTGAAGAGACGCTCTGCTGGTCACATACCAACCGTGTCACCTCCTCTCCTCCTGACAGCTTCATGAAACACGCACTGTTTTATTAAAAATACTCAAAGTGGCACTTTTGTTGACGACCGAGGTCAGAGAGAGATCAAAGAGACATTATTAACTCTACACACACACACACAAGCACACGCACACACACAGTCGTTTGTTTTCATCATGTGTGTTTATAAACATCAGTGATGTGTTTCCTTTTCCTGTTTTTATTTATTTTATCAGTAAATAACTAAAGAATCTTTATATTTCTCAGCTTCCAGTAAGTGACTTTTTGGTTCTAACTGGCTCTATCAATATGTTGCTCTATCAATATGTTGCTCTATCAATATGTTGCTCTGTCAATATGTTGCTCTATCAATATGTTGCTCTGTCAATATGTTGCTCTATCAATATGTTGCTCTGTCAATATGTTGCTCTATCAATATGTTGCTCTATCAATAAATGATTGAAGGTTTCATCAGTGAGCCAAACAAAGGGATGCTAGAGCTAGGCTAGCGTCTTTATGCTAAGCTAAGCTACAGGATGTGTCTGAAATGAATAACAAAGTGATGACAGAGCTATGCTAATGTATTTATGCTAAGCTAAGCTACAGGATGTGTATGGACTAGACTCAGACAAGTGAAGTCTCTTGACATTAAATGTTCCACTTTCAGAAATGTTCAAAGAACAAAAACAGAATCCTGCAGCGAAACACGGAGAACAAAAAGACTTTTTGTTTTGGTTCATGAGGAGTTAACGAGCCGCAGGAGTCCCTCGTTAATACTAATTGAGTTAATTAGAGGAGGCTGTTAATTGGGCCAAGTGGCTGCAGGGAGAGAGAGGAGGTCACTGGAGACTTATTAATTATTGATCAATCACCAACTTCTGCAAAACATTTGGAACATTTACCTTCATCTTCTTCTGCAAAGACTAAAACATTCAATGGAAATGTTCAATAATTACTAATTAATAATTTGTATCGTTAATAAATCTCCACCTTCAGACAGACTTCACTCTTTAAATGATCGTTCATTATAAATCGTATTATTACTAATGAACATGAGTGCAAATATCAGTTATATTGTAGACTTTACTGTAGAAAACACAAATATACTCAAGAAGAGTCATATTTAACAATTTTACTACAAATTAGAAAATTGTGAATATTTATATCTTATGTAACATATTTATGTACAAATACAACCAATAATGTTCAAAATGTACAGAATTAAAAAGAGAATATCATTAATATGATCACAACGTTTTTATACGATGTCACCATAAGTCAAAGGGATTGATTTCAATTTCAATGAATTTGAAATCTGTGATCTTGTGACCGCGTCTCACCTGGACTGGACTAACGTGTCTCTGGTTTCAGGTGTCTCGCCTGGGCTGGACTTACCTGGACTAGACTCACCTGTCTCAGGTATCTCACCTGTCTCACCTGGACGGGGCTCACCTGTCTCTGGTTTCAGGTGTTTCACCTGGACTAGACTCACCTGTCTCAGCTGTCTCACCTGAACTGAACTCACCTGTCTCAGGTGTCTCACCTGGACTGGACTCACCTATCTCAGGTGTCTCACCTGAACGGAACTCACCTGTCTCAGGTGTCTCACCTGGACGGGGCTCACCTGTCTCTGGTTTCAGGTGTTTCACCTGGACTGGACTCACCTGTCTCATGTGTCTCACCTGGACTGGACTCACCTGTCTCAGGTGTCTCACCTGGACTAGACTCACCTGTCTCAGGTGTCTCGCCTGGACTGGACTCACCTGTCTCAGGTGTCTCACCTGAACTGAACTCACCTGTCTCAGGTGTCTCACCTGGACTGGACTCACCTGTCTCAGGTGTCTCACCTGGACTGAACTCACCTGTCTCAGGTGTCTCACTTGGACTGAACTCACCTGTCTGAGGTGTCTCACCTGGACTGGACTCACCTGTCTCAGGTGTCTCACCTGAACTGAACTCACCTGTCTCAGGTGTCTCACCTGGACTGGACTCACCTGTCTCAGCTGTCTCACCTGAACTCTGGTGCCTCTGTCCTCTACAGGTGTTACTCAGGCGATGGTCGAGGCTCTCAAGCTGCAGAAGATGAGAATGATGATGGGTTTCCACGGCAACAGCGATCTGCACCGTCAGCACAACGGTGTCGAGTCAGAGAACGACGACACAGGTAGAGCATGACATCATCATCATGACATCATCATCCGTCTCTGAACCTAAACCTTTGTGTGTCCTCGTCTCATGTCATGTCCTCGTAACATGTCCTTGTCTCATGTCCTCGTCTCATGTCATGTCCTCGTCTCACGTCCTCATCTCACGTTCTCGTCTCATGTCCTCGTCTCACGTCCTCGTCCTATGTCCTCGTCTCACGTCCTCGTCCCATGTTCTCGTCTCATGTCCTTGTCCCCCCCCCGTAGGAGGCAGTGAAGGATCCTGGGAGAAGGAGCAGCGCTTCCTCTCTCCTCCCTCCTCCTCCTCAGCTGTAGCTCCTCCTCCTGGTTCCTCTCTGCAGCATCACAGCGCCCTATTGGCCAACCGTGAGTCACGTCTCTCCTCTGATTGGACAACTCAACAGCTTTATCGTTGTTAGCCTAGCATCGTACCATTCCTTCTGTTTATCTGGCTCCGCCTCCTCAGGTTTGTCAGACTTCCCTTTTATGGTCATGCCACACCCCCTCCTCCCCATGGGCCTGCCCCCTGCCAGCGTTGCCATGGCGATTAACCAGATGAGTCAGCTGAGCGGTTTGGCAAACATGGCCGTCGTGTCACATGTTCAACTAGAAGAGAGCAAGGTGACTGCAAGCTAACACCGCTAGTGCTAAAAGTGCTAATGCTAACAGTGCTAATGCATTTTACTATTGATTCCTGCTGGTAAAAATGCTACCGTCACTGCTAACCACACACGTGCTAACAGCGCTAATGCTAATCCTCTCCTCCGTGTTCAGGAGTCTTCTGCAGGAAGCCCCTCCCCTTGCCCCTCCCCCAGTGACGATCCCCAAAAACCAACCAGCCAATCACATTCCAAAGCCTCTTCATCCTCCTCTTCATCACCTCCTCCTCCAGCAGACTCACCGGAGCTCGGTCAGTTCTGTAGATTAAAATAATTTTAATGACATATTAATATAATACACCAACAGAGCTGCTGTGTTCAGGTGCATCAGTGACTTTGTGTTGTGATGAACTCCACAGACGGAGAGATCAACTTTAGAAAGGTGTTGAAAGAAACAGGTAAGTCATCTTATCTCTGATTGGAGCATCGAGAAGTGATGTCACAGCGAGGAAACATGACATCATCCTTCATTTAGGTTTTTAATCAGACCGACACTCCACTTTACAAGAAACCTGTGATTTGAAAACATCAGTTTGATAAAAAAACTGAACTTGTAATAAAAATCCTATTTAGTTAAATGGTCTTTCAGCAATAAACACTTTTTAATTGTTGAATTGATTGACATCTGACCTGTATCTGATTCCATATGGTTTCTGCTGTTCACACATACGAGTAAAGAAATATTATTTGCGTCACTTTTGGGACAAACAGGAGAGAAACAACAGACACATAAATAATAGAAACACACAAATACACAAATACTATGTGTTACATTCCCAGATGTCCTCACAAAGATCGACATATAAAAGCACACATAAACAAACGAAGAGCTCATGAATAATAAAAACAGGAAACTTTTCTCCACCTTTTAGAAAACGTCTTTAAATATTCAAGAGGTTGTTTGTTTAGTGGCTGAAACAAAAAAACACATCAACAACCAGAAAACAGGTCTATTGTTTGTGACACGTGTCTTAACTTTCTTTGTACCTGGAGCTGACAGCCTGATGCCCCTCCCCCTCCTCAAACCGACCTACGAGAAGCTGGCGCTCACCTCTCAGCCGCTGTCATTCAACCACGCAAACCCCGCCTTCGCTCCACTCCTGTTGGCTGAGGGTTTGTCTTCAATGGAGACGCTGCTGATCAACATACAGGTGACAATGTTACCTGAAACAATGTAGAGATGATAACATACAGACAGTATCATGGAGACGACAATGTAGAGACGACAACGTACAGACGACAATGTACAGACAGTATCATGGAGACGACAATGTAGAGACAGTATCATGGAGATAACAATGTAGAGACGATAACGTACAGACAGTATCATGGAGACGACAATGTAGAGACAGTATCATGGAGATAACAATGTAGAGACGATAACGTACAGACGACAATGTACAGACAGTATCATGGAGACGACAATGTAGAGACAGTATCATGGAGATAACAATGTAGAGACGATAACGTACAGACGACAATGTACAGACAGTATCATGGAGACGACAATGTAGAGACAGTATCATGGAGATAACAATGTAGAGACGATAACGTACAGACAGCATCATGGAGACGACAATGTAGAGACGATAACGTACAGACGACAATGTAGAGACAGTATCATGGAGATGACAATGTAGAGACGATAACGTACAGACAGTATCATGGAGACGACAATGTAGAGACGATAACGTACAGACGACAATGTAGAGACAGTATCATGGAGACGACAATGTAGAGACGATAACGTACAGACAGCATCATGGAGACGACAATGTAGAGACAGTATCATGGAGATGACAATGTAGAGACAACAAAATAGAGACGACACTAGAGACAGCATCATGGAGACGACAATGTAGAGACAGTATCATGGAGACAATGTAGAGACAACAATATAGAGACGACACTGTAGAGACAGCATCATGGAGACGACAATGTAGAGACGACACTGTAGAGACAGCATCATGGAGACGACAATGTAGAGACGACACTGTAGAGACAGCATCATGGAGACGACAATGTAGAGACGACACTGTAGAGACAGCATCATGGAGACGACAATGTAGAGACAGTATCATGGAGACGACAATGTAGAGACGATAACGTACAGACAGCATCATGGAGACGACAATGTAGAGACGATAACGTACAGACAGTATCATGGAGACGACAATGTAGAGACGATAACGTACAGACAGCATCATGGAGACGACAATGTAGAGACGATAACGTACAGACAGCATCATGGAGACGACAATGTAGAGACGATAACGTACAGACAGCATCATGGAGACGACAATGTAGAGACGATAACGTACAGACAGCATCATGGAGACGACAATGTAGAGACGATAACGTACAGACAGCATCATGGAGACGACAATGTAGAGACGATAACGTACAGACAGCATCATGGAGACGACAATGTAGAGACGATAACGTACAGACAGCATCATGGAGACGACAATGTAGAGACAGTATCATGGAGACGACAATGTAGAGATGATAACGTACAGACGACAATGTAGAGACAGTATCATGGAGACGACAATGTAGAGACAGTATCATGGAGATGACAATGTAGAGACAACAAAATAGAGACGACACTAGAGACAGCATCATGCAGACGACAATGTAGAGACAGTATCATGGAGACAATGTAGAGACAACAATATAGAGACGACACTGTAGAGACAGCATCATGGAGACGACAATGTAGAGACGACACTGTAGAGACAGCATCATGGAGACGACAATGTAGAGACGACACTGTAGAGACAGCATCATGGAGACGACAATGTAGAGACGACACTGTAGAGACAGCATCATGGAGACGACAATGTAGAGACGACACTGTAGAGACAGCATCATGGAGACGACAATGTAGAGACAGTATCATGGAGATGACAATGTAGAGACGATAACGTACAGACAGCATCATGGAGACGACAATGTAGAGACGATAACGTACAGACAGTATCATGGAGACGACAATGTAGAGACGATAACGTACAGACAGCATCATGGAGACGACAATGTAGAGACGATAACGTACAGACAGCATCATGGAGACGACAATGTAGAGACGATAACGTACAGACAGCATCATGGAGACGACAATGTAGAGACGATAACGTACAGACAGCATCATGGAGACGACAATGTAGAGACGATAACGTACAGACAGCATCATGGAGACGACAATGTAGAGACAGTATCATGGAGACGACAATGTAGAGACGATAACATACAGACGACAATGTAGAGACAGTATCATGGAGACGACAATGTAGAGACGATAACGTACAGACAGCATCATGGAGACGACAATGTAGAGACGTTAACGTACAGACAGCATCATGGAGACGACAATGTAGAGACGACAATGTAGAGACAGTATCATGGAGACGACAATGTAGAGACGATAACGTACAGACGACAATGTAGAGACAGTATCATGGAGACGACAATGTAGAGACGATAACGTACAGACAGCATCATGGAGACGACAATGTAGAGACAGTATCATGGAGACGACAATGTAGAGACGACAATGTAGAGACAGTATCATGGAGATGACAATGTAGAGACAACAATATAGAGACGACACTGTAGAGACAGCATCATGGAGACGACAATGTAGAGACAGTATCATGGAGACAATGTAGAGACAACAATATAGAGACGACACTGTAGAGACAGCATCATGGAGACGACACTGTAGAGACAGCATCATGGAGACGACAATGTAGAGACGACACTGTAGAGACAGCATCATGGAGACGACAATGTAGAGACAGCATCATGGAGACGACAATGTAGAGACGACACTGTAGAGACAGCATCATGGAGACGACAATGTAGAGACAGTATCATGGAGACGACAATGTAGAGACGATAACGTACAGACAGCATCATGGAGACGACAATGTAGAGACGATAACGTACAGACAGCATCATGGAGACGACAATGTAGAGACGATAACGTACAGACAGCATCATGGAGACGACAATGTAGAGACGATAACGTACAGACAGCATCATGGAGACGACAATGTAGAGACGATAACGTACAGACAGCATCATGGAGACGACAATGTAGAGACGATAACGTACAGACAGCATCATGGAGACAACAATGTAGAGACGACAATGTAGAGACAGTATCATGGAGACGACAATGTAGAGACAGCATCATGGAGACGACAATATAGACGACACTGTAGAGACGGTATCATGGAGACGACAATGTAGAGACGATAACGTACAGACAGCATCATGGAGACGACAATGTAGAGACGACAATGTAGACAGTATCATGGAGACGACAATGTAGAGACGATAACGTACAGACATATATAGTCGCCCTCTATATATGTAGAGATGACAATATAGAGACGACACTATAGAGACAGTATCGTGGAGACAATGTAGAGACGACAACGTACGGACAGTATCGTGTATGTAGAGACAGTATCATGGAAACGACTATTCAGAGAACATAACGTACAGACAGCATCATTGAGACGACAATGTAGAGACGACAACGTCTTTGTGTCCTCAGGGTCTCATGAAGATGGCGGTGGACCGCGTTCGTTCTCAGGACAAACACAACCAGCTGGAGAAGAAAGCTTTAAAAGTGGAACTGGAGAGAGAGAGAGACGCACGACAAATACTCCAGAGACAGCTGACCTCCGAGTTACAGACAAGAGGTGAGACAGGTCACTGGACCAGAGGTGAGACAGGTCACTACTACATTATTATGGTCTGTTGACATAATATTTTGGTCTGTTGACATATCGTGGTCTGTTGACATATTGTTTTGGTCTGTTGACTCATTATTATAGTCTGTTGACTCATTATTTTTGTCTGTTGACTCATTATTATAGTCTGTTGACTCATTATTATGGTCTGTTGACTCATTATTATGGTCTGTTGACTCATTATTATGGTCTGTTGACATATTGTTTTGGTCTGTTGACTCATTATTATAGTCTGTTGACTCATTATTTGGTCTGTTGACTCGTTATTATGGTCTGTTGACTCGTTATTATGGTCTGTTGACTCGTTATTATGGTCTGTTGACTCGTTATTATGGTCTGTTGACTCGTTATTTTGGTCTGTTGACTCGTTATTTTGGTCTGTTGACTCGTTATTTTGGTCTGTTGACTCGTTATTTTGGTCTGTTGACTCGTTATTTTGGTCTGTTGACTCGTTATTTTGGTCTGTTGACTCGTTATTTTGGTCTGTTGTCTTATTATTATGGTCTGTTGACTCATTATTTTGGTCTGTTGACTCATTATTTTGGTCTGTTGTCTTATTATTATGGTCTGTCATTGTCAGTGTCGGTCCAGAGGAGGCTGAAGAAGGAGAAGAAGGTGAAGAGGAAGCTGCAGGAGGTGTTAGACATTGAGTCGAGGAGGAGAGAGCAGGTGGAGAGAGCGCTCACAGGTGAATGCTAAGCTACATTAGCACAGCGCTAGGCTACATTAGCACAGTGCTAACAACGTGTTTCTGTTTCAGATGCAGTGATTCCTGAGAGAGAACTGGAGAACAAACAGCAGGAAAACTCTTTAGCTCAAGGTAACGACAACAAAAATACATCTTATATAAAGAAATAACGACGAAGTCAGACGGGAAGTCAGACAGGAAGTCAGACAGGACATCAGACAGGAAGTCAGACAGGACATCAGACAGGACATCAGACAGGAAGTCAGACAGGACATCAGACAGGACATCAAAGATGATGTCAAACAGGAAGTCAAACAGTATTCAGAGACAAACTAACTTGTTGGTTTGAGTTCAATTATAAAGGATTTGATGCCGATAATAAAAAATTCGGAAAATATCAGAATTATACCGTTACAACAAATGTAAAGATAATAAACAGCCGCAGCGGAAAGAAAACAAATCAGCGGAGAAAATTGATTAACAGTTAGTCGATCATCATGTAAAGTCTATGAGTCACATGTTGAATGAATCTGAAGCTGAAACGTGAAGAGTTTCTGTCACTTTAATTAATGTTGGTGTGTGTCCACTGTGAAATAGAATCAAGGAAAACAATCACAAACTACACAGCAGAACACGAACACACACACACACAGATAATAAGATTCATTCATCAAGGTGTTGATGTGTTGTCGAGCTTCAGCTTCATTTTCACGTGACAGACTTTTATTCTGAAAAGTTCTCATTAAAAACAAACATCTGGATTGTGTTTAACGAGGTCTGAAGACTTGTTACCTGAAGATGTAAATAATTTAAATAAAAACTGAAATGAACTTCCTGTTTTACTGCAGAAAACCGAGCGTTCATCAAACCTTCACCTGTCTTCTGAGACCTCAGACCACATGAAGAGGAAGAGGAGCTGATGAAGAGGAGGAGCTGAAAAAGAAAACCAGACAAAAGACACCTCAAAAACAAGAGAGGAACTAAAAACTCAAAATCCCATCAGCCACTTCTCCTTTAATTAACTATCATCATTATTGTTATCCTGTTAGCCCCGCCCCCTGCTGACCTGGACAGTTCTCACCTGTAGGGGGCGGAGCCACACCTGAACTTCAATTTAATGTTTCTTCACTGCTGTAAAACTTGTGTTTAGTAGTTACAAGTGATACAAGTTGTAGTACTGGTACTACCTGCAGTACTTAATGTAGTAGAAGTACTGTTGCTGTTCATTTATCGGGATTCTCAATGTATTAAGAAACAGAACTTAACGAGTTCTGACCCTTAACGAGCTTAACGAGGTCTGACTCTTAACGAGTTCTGACCCTTAACGAGCTTAACGAGGTCTGACTCTTAACGAGTTCTGACCCTTAACGAGCTTAACGAGGTCTGACTCTTAACGAGTTCTGACCCTTAACGAGCTTAACGAGCTTAACGGGTAAAGAATCACAGGTGGGCGTGGTCAGACGGGCAGCATCCTGCTTAACGAGCTGTCCTTAACGAGGCGGCAGCTGATTAGTTGATGTTTTTAGTGTCCAGTAAACAGTGTTTATTGTTGTTTGTTTTTAAGTGTAAATACTGAACGTGTTCATTAAACATTTTAGAATTAAAGGTGAAACCTTTAAAGTGATTGAAGTCATGTGACTTCATCTTTCAATAATTCAAACTTTATCGGTTTGTTTACTTTTGTTGTTGGTCATTAAAATATTTAAAACATTCATTTACTCTACTGACACGTCTCCTCCTCTTCATCATCATCTTCAAACTTTTTAAAAATGTTTTTCTTTTTTCTTCATGGAGTCAGTTCTGTTCTCTGATTGGTCCAAACCGTGTGTGAGATAGCTGGAGGTGTGAATTGTGTCGCGACATTAACCCGCTGTGTTTTAGCCTAGTTTTCCCTCCATCACACACACACACACACACAGTGTGTGTGAGAGATCTGATTGGTCGGCTCTTCCTGTCTGTGATGAATGTGACCAACAGCAATCAGAGAGTTCATCAGAGAACAAAAGAAGGTTTGTGTGAGATTTACACTTGTATATGTATATATACACACACACATATACATCTATAGAATATATATATATATATGTGACATCAATATTAATATTTGGGTGACTTCATTGAAATGTAATTTAAAGGGTTAAACAGAAGCGGATGTTTTATCGTTTTAGTATGCGAGTAGTTTGAAGTTCTGTTTTCTTTGTGCTGAATAT